>CM032231.1:74580000-74725000 GCA_019009955.1 Riptortus pedestris
GGCCTGTCTTATAACCCCCACTCCCGTTTGAACCTAAACATTTTAATATAGCTTATAATCATGGAAGAATTAATGCTAATTCGCATACCAAGTTTTGTTAAATTCGGTTCAATCGTTTGAGCTCAACAAAATTGTTGGCTTCCGCTTTAGATTTTAACGCATATCTCGTTTATGTTATACAGCAAAAGTGAACATAACCAAAGTTACTTTAAATAACAAAATAAACAACTTTTGTCATGTGCATATTTGCAGAAAAACCAGTAGAAAAAGAAATATTGCTATTTTTAATTTCAGGCCTCCCTTATAGCCCCCACTCCTGCCCGTCCCTAGAAATGTTAGTATGGCTTATGATAAATATTAAGGCGTCAGAGATAATACACATATCGAGTTTTATTTAGTTCGGTGGAGTCTTTTGTGCCAAATAATATTCTTGACACCCGCTATAATTTTTAGCGTATAACGCCTTTATAATTCGGTATTCGACGATAGTGTATATAACAAAAGTTTCTCTAAATAACAAAATAAACAACTTTTCTTATGTGCATATTTGCCGAAACACCAATAGGAAACGGAATATCACTATTTTTAATTTCAGGCGTCCCTTATAACCCCCACTCCTGCCCGTCCCTAGAAATGTTTGTATGGATTATTATAAGGAAGGCGTTAGTGCTAATACACATACCGAGTTTTATTTAGTTCGGTTGAGTCTTTGTGCCAAATAAAATTGTTGACTCCCGCTATAATTTTTTAGCGTATAACGCCTTTATAGTTCGGTATACGAAAAAGTGTTTATAACAAAAGTTATTCTAAATAACAAAATAAACAACTTTTGTTATATGCATATTTGCCAAAAAAACCAATAGGAAACGAAATATCGCTATTTTTAATTTCAGGCCTCCCTTATAACCCCCACTCCTGTTCGTCTCAGAGAATATTAATATAGCCTAAAGTCTAAGTTGGGTTAGTAGTAATACACATACCAAGTTTCATAAAATTCGGTTCGGCCGTTTATGCGTGAAAAGGTAACAAACAAACAAACAAATAAACAAACAAACAAACAGACACCAAAGAAACTAAATGCAGTTATGGTGTCTATGACATGTGAAACGAAAAGTTATCGTGAAATTTCGCGAAAAAAATCAATGTACAGACAGAGGTTACAATTTTATATATATACTAGCTAAGGTACCCGGCTTCGCCCGGGAATTCATTTGAGGCTGAATGAAGATAGTATATTTTTGGCAAGGCTTTACTTTCCACAATATTTTTTTATTTCCCTGTCCCAGTGTTTAGAATTTATACCCGTCGTTACTGTGGTTGTTAATAATAAAATTATTTGTTATTTAAGACTTCACTGCCCTCAATATTTTTATATTTCCCGTCCTCTGTCTATGTAGTTTTTTTTTTATAAAGTGATGGACCATATAATTCATAATCCTAGAATGTATTCTATCTTCCAAACCATGTATGAATAAGTTTCTTTCCCTTGATGAGGTACAATGTCCAACGATGACAGCTGATTTAGGTACGTCATAGCCTCTATTAACCCTTAACTGGTAACACACGTCTCAGAGACGCTTGGGTTAACTAATTTTTTGCAATTTATACGTTAGCGCTACTTGTCAAATGAAAACTTCAGTGTATGCTCAAGTTAGATGTTGTAAACAACGCTTGTGAAGTTTCAACCCAATCAATTGTGTTTTGTGGCTTTAGTAAGCTCACAATTAAAAAGTACAACGTCTAAGAGACGCGTATTACTTACAGTGTCAACATTTGTGTTCATCTTACAGACGTGTATTACCTGAAACGCTCTTTTCTGCAACGTGTGAGGTATGTACCTAAACAATAATAATAATTTTCATGTTCGAATGTGTTTGTTTGGCATGTTGTTCTTATTAATTTATTTCTATACATATTTTTATTTAGCCGCCTAAATACCTTGAGTTCTAAACCTTCATGTTCTCAGAAAAAAATGATTACTAAATGTTCCCTCTAATTTCAAATAGTTTTTTATTTATGTTCTTGATGGATTATATTCGAGATTAATGTAATTATATTCAAAACTTTTTCAAATGATATTTCGTTGATTGCACACATTTTTACTTTTTTTTTCTTTCCATTTACGAGAAATGTTTTTGCAGACAAAATATTTACAATCAGATTCTTGAACATAATTTTCCGCCAGTATTTTTTTATTTTTTGATTCAATGATATATGTAGTTTTTTACTCAGATTTTTTTTTAAATTTACTTTTTTTTTATTTATTTAGTATGACAGGTATATTTTCTGAGAGGAGAAAAAAAATAATGTCAATTGTTACTCTTCCTGAAGAAGAGGTTGAGCCTAGTGATGAAGAATTTGATTCTGACTATTTCTACCATGTTGAGGATGAAATAGAACATTCTGAACATGACTCCAAGTCCGAATTAGATGAGCAAGACATTGAGGATGAGGCAAATGAAAGGGTCGGTGGAAATTCAGTGGAAGAGGTTGTCCCTGGTGATGGCTAGCAGAGATGAACCAAACAACTATTATGGGAAAATAAACTGCTTCACTTGGTGTTCAACCGAGCCAAAGATTACAAAGACATCAGCCAAAAATATTATGAGAATGAAACTTCCTGCTTTACCACCAAATGCAAAATCACTTGGTAAAAACCCCAATATTGAAGATGTTTGGCGCCTTTTGTTTGACCATGAGATGATTGCACAACTAGTAATTCGCTGTAATCAAAAACTAAAATCAATCAACCAAACCTTCCAGATAGCCTAAAACAAATAGCACGAGATATTCTTGAAGAACCTGAAGAAACGCGTAGCGCCTCTCAAGAAATTTCTGATAAGCTTCCAAAGAGAAAAACGTGCCGATATTGTCCTTATCAAAATAGGAGGCAAACTGAATACAAATGGATCAAATGCGAAAATCCTTGTTGCCTAGAGTGTTCAAAAAAAGTGTGGAATTCTTGTGCTCCTGGTGTAAAAGAGTAATGTTTGTTTACGTCATGCCGATTTTAATTGTATGTATGTTTTAATTTTAATTGTATAGTGAACAATCAAATAAAAATTATTTAGTTAATTTATAGAAGTTTTATTAAAAATAGCACCAATAAAATCAATTTTTTTATGTACACTCATCAAAGACGAAGGATACTTGGAATGAACAAAATATGTGTGTTACCAGTCAAGGGTTAAAACACTCTTTCATAAGTCTCGATTGTAAACTGTGTATTCATATTGGTTTTCAGTAAAGTATATCATAATACATTATCGGAGCCGAGTTAAGAAATACCTGAGTGCACCTCCCTAGCGTTTATTCTAGTTATTTATTTATTTATGATAATTAAAGAAATTCACATTCCTGAGAATATTAATACATTGCTATATTCATCAATTAACATGTAAACATAGACCAATACGAGGTCGGAAGGGAAGCGGCAGAACTGATAGGACAAAGGAAGTAGCTCGACACTTACATAGCCTCAGTGCTGCCAACCTGAAATGCATTTTGGATAGCTATCCTCTAATACATTCAAATATATTAAAAAATCATATTACATTATCTTCACAATTCTAAAACTGTTTCAAATATTTTTCACGTTTTTAATTAAATAATGTATTAAATACACTTAGAGAAGGGTGGGGCAGTATACCTTATTTGGTGCAAACTGTTACTGGCGTTAAAAAATAACATAGTTTTGAATTATTAAGGATAAAATTCTAACATGGATTTGAATTAACTTATCCAGGTGAGATACCTGGGTAGTTCATATTGGAATGTATTGTTGAGCATACCAATATTTCTAAGCAAATTACTTACTTCAGACCTTATTTTACAAAAAAAAATAATTATAAAACAAAATTTACACTAATTAAAAAAGTAAACAACTTATGTTATGTGCACAATTGCCAAAAACCAAATAGACGATGAAATATCGCGAATTTTTATTTCAGGCCTCCCGCATAACCCCCATTCCCCTTGGAACCTAAAATTTTTAGTATAGCTTATAATCATGGAAGAATTAATGCTAGTTTACATACCGAGTGTTGTTAAGTTCGGTTCTACCGCTAGTGCCCAATAAAATAGTTGCCACCGCTTTAGTTTTTAGCGTATATCTCGTTTATACTTTGTTATAAAAGAAAAGTGTATATAACAAAAGTTACTCTAAATAACAAAATAAACAACTTTTGTTATGTTCATATTTGCCAAGAAACCAATACGAAACGAAATATCGCTATTTTTAATTTCTGGCATCCCTCATAACCCCCACTCTTGCCCGTCCCTAGAAATGTTGGTATGGCTTGTTATAATGAAAGCGTTAGTGCTATTACATATGCCGAGTTTTATTTATTTCGGTTGGATCTTTTGTCCCAAATAAAATTGTTCACTTCCGCTATAGGTTTTAGCGTATATCTCGTTTATAATTCGGTATACGAAAAAAGTGTATATAACAAAAGTTACTCTAAATAACAAAATAAACAACTTTTGTAATGGGCATATGTGCTGAAAAAGCAATAGGAAACGAAATATCGCTATTTTTAATTTCTGGCTTCCCTTATAACCCCCACTCCTGTTCGTCTCAGAGAATTTTAATATAGCCTAAAGTCTAAGTTGGGTTAGTAGTAATATACATACCAAGTTTCATAAAATTCGGTTCAGCCGTTTATGCGTGAAAAGGTAACAAACAAACAAACAAATAAACAAACAAACAAACAGACACCAAAGAAACAAAATGCAGTTATGGTGTCTATGACATGTGAAACGAAAAGTTATCGTGAAATTTCCGGAAAAAAATCAATGTACAGACAGAGGTTACAATTTTATATATATATATAGAAGATAGATTACAGTTTGTCTATTTAGAGTATTGTTATGTTTGCAAATAACTTAATTGTAATAGAATAGACTCAACTTGTAACCACAAATTTTATATTAACACCATGTTCTTAAACATATATCAACCTACAACACACCTGATCTCTCCAAAACAACTGAACTACTAAACATATGATCTACAACAAGTATAGAACTGTGAGGTCAACCCGACTAGCTTAGAAATACTTCATTAAAGCTACAAGAAAAAGATGCTGCCGTAACAATAGGAGGAGGGGATTTGTCAGGTTCTAATGCATTACAAGAGCAATGGTAGAATTTTTGGGATAACACACATGACAATAAACTAAGACAAATGAAACAAACAGTTCAGGAACAGGCCATTTCTTACTGACTCATGGATACTAGAACGAAAACCTATGTTCTTAAGGGCACAGGGACTTGTAAGCATTTCAACGAAACTTTGACAGTACATTAAATATTTTATTGACTATTGGTGAAACAATTTAGACATTCCACATAACTTACAGCTACTTTCCACCGGTAACAATAATTACATAGACACAATCATTACACTTATAAAAACATTAATAAATACGACTGTAGTCTACATTACTATATTATTATTTTATTTCTAAACAATACTCTTAATTTTTCTACTCAATTAGCAGGGTGTATATATTTTTATTTAACTTATGTTATATTTATTTATTTTATTTCTATTTTTGTAACAATTTGTAAATGTGCTTGTATTTGACGTAAATGAATTTTTTTACGTTACTAAGCGATAGATAAGCGAATGAGTAACAAACTTAATGTTAATAATTTATTTAAAATACAAGAAAATGAAACATGGAGTATTCTATATTAATAGATACATAATAAATTTTGTATAGAAAAGTAGTTTAATACCGAATTTAACAGTTTTCACCAGTCCCTTATAAAAAATAGACAATCGCCCGTCACGGGCTGCGTAAACTAAGCAGATTTCCCACGTGAAGTTATACAGTAGATAAATCTGCCCAATAACAACTGTTGTAGTAAGGCATCTCTAAACCTATTCAAGAGAGACGACTAGTTATGGTAACAGCCGCCAGAGCTCTCGGCGGAACGTCCCGAACATAGCCGACCCCTGCCGATCATACACAGAATACAAATGCAAATATCTCGGTTAATATTCAAGATAGAAAATAAATATATAAAACAGTATTTTATAGTAAATTTAATTTGCAATAAGATTGACTCAATACGATTTTTCGATCCGACGCATAATAACGGAGATATTTCGAATTTTCAAAAATCACCCCCTCTAAAACCCCCCCTTCCTACTGGTCCGATTTCAGCCATTAACGAACTTGATCTTTATTTTTACATAAAACTATTAGTTTCGAGTTTGGTAACGATCAAACAAAAATTGCGATCGCTAGAGCGTTAACAGACAAAATATATATATCTATATATATATAATTTTGACGTTTTTGACGGACCTCATTTTCGTCATCTCCTGGGTAGGATCTATGGACATTTGAAGAAAGTTTTCGAAACTCGCGTCATGAGTACGACCTCTATAGCTGATTTCCCTTAAGGCCAGATTTACCATACCAGGTTGGTATATTCATGATGCGATTTTTGGAAGACTTCTACAAGTGACAATAGATCATTCACAGGAAATGTCAAAAATGAAGCCTGTTTTCTCGTATATCTTGTATATTAATGGATGTAAACACTGTTTTCCACTTTCGGTTTTCAGTAAACGCCACACCAACCAATGCAATTTTCACTTGACGCTTTTTTTGTCACTAAACATCTAATGTCCAGCATTAGGTGTCAAAAGTTTTTACACAGGGCACTAAGGTAGGGTGAAGTACATATATGCAGAGATGTCGTGCTGGCTTGCCTCGCTCGGACGTCTTCGGTTACCTTCTCTACAGGGGGGACATTTGATTAGCACATGGACGAACGTTTTTTCGGTAATCCAACCATGTCTTATTTGATGCCTTAGATTGCAGGTCTTTTCCGAGAGTGGTCTTCGTAAACCCCAGTAGCACGAGTTTGGACAATAACTCGCGTCATAAAGATGGAGAGAGTTACAAACGAACGGACGGAAACAATAGAGAGAATAACGATTTTTTGTTGGAGGTAAAATTCCATAAAAATTATATTTTTTTTTTGTGGTGGTGTATAAAGAGTACACATTAATAGATTAGATTTTCTGTTAAAGAAATCATAAAAATACTTCCCGCTGTCCATTATAAGCTATTGTCTATAATCGTTTGACAACGGAACATTTGATTTCCAATTAAACCACAAATCTTCATACGATAATCATGCATATTTATTTCCTAGTAATGTAACTCAGTATCAAGTTCTAAATCTTCACGAGCAGAAAAAGATTCGAGCCTGTTTATACAGTTGAAAGAAAGTAAAGTCTGAAACCAAACCGCGATGCGCTAAATACCACCCTCCATGTCACTGGAACGGCTGCAAGGTGTTGTTACAAATTACATAATTATGAAATGCAACGCCCCCGTAACGTAACATGACGTATTTAAACATCACTTTCGAACCGCTTATTAGCCTTGAATAATTTTAGAAGCCACGGCTTTCTCTACCGTGCCCACTAGATCATGTTCATGAATGAAGCTGCTCTTCAATACCCCTGAGTACGCAGATATTTTGAGCGGGTAGGACGAGTGAACATGTCAGCACACTTCAAACGAACCTTTGTTACGACTCAATAAAGTGGGCATTTTAATTTTAATTAAAATAAAACTATGTTGACACATCCTTTAAAAATCGGAAGAAACACGGTCAGTTAATACATTTTCCATGACAACTTCCCTAATCATATTAGTATGTTATGAAATTCCGCTGCGTAAAAAATATAATTTTTTCCCACAAAGCACTTATGTCATATCAATTGGGATCGAGTTTGAGAAGGCTAGCGTATAGGGTTCTTTTTTGTTGACGAGGTAGAGAAAGAATGATATCTTATTTTGTTTTTTTAATTTACCATCAATTTCTTGTGTCAAAGTTAAAGAAGTGTTTTTAGAAGGGGTGATTACATTTTATTGATATTGAACTTTAGATGGAAGTTCTTGAGGGCGGGTTTTAAATCATCTAACGTGGTTCCATAAATCCTTGGCACGGATTCCACTAAAGTCAGACAGGCATTCCTACAATGCTCCTTCCAAGGTCAAGGAGGGTCCTGTTTCGCCATTGCGAAAACTCTCGGAAAACAATATTCTTGGCCTTATCATCTCATCTGCCGAAACAGCTTCTCAGTTATAATTTAATGATGTGCCAGCGATGCGTAAATATGTTATCTTAAAATTTCCGTCATTGAATGTAATCTGTGTGTTTCAAATGATTAACTTCCTAATAGTATGACTAACTAATTAATCTCTTGGCAACTCGCGTAATTATGAATAAGAAATTCTTAGTTCTATCATAGAATGTGTAATATTGAGAAACATATCACAACTTTTAATAGCGTTTTACATTTTTATAGTAACCAGAGGTTTTATCTCAAAATTCCAAAAGTCCGTCACGCAGGGGCAGCGTAAACTAAGCAGATTTCCCACGTGAAGTTTTACAATAGAGAAATTTCACTAGAGCCGAGCCAGTGAATGAAACGGCCGAACTAGCTTTTGGCGGGAAAGAAACTCTCGTCCGTTAGGCACCCCGATTTAATAAAAATGCAAATATCTCGGTTAATATTCAAGACAAAGAAAAAATGTATATGGCAATATTTATAATAAATTTAATTTGCAATAACATTAGTTCTGTACAATTTTTCGATCCGCCGTATAGTAACGGAGATATTTCGAATTTTCGAAAATCCTCCCCTCTAAACCTCCCCTCCCACTGGTCCGATTTCCGCCGTTAACGAACTTGATCTTTCTTTTTACATAATTACGACTAAATATCGAGTTTGGTAACGATTAAACGAACGAATTTCGCGTGGAAGTCGTCCAAGATAAGGGAGCAATGTTGGAGGGAGTCTATGCGAACTTCCAAGAACGCCTCCAGCACTGCATCATTTTCTTGTGAACCTTATTGCATCAATAAATTTGTTTTTGAGTAAAAATTAACTGTTTTTATATCTTTTTTAAAACCGTCCGTCCTTTCTGCCGCTCCATGTATATATATACAGTTTTGAACGGACCTCATTTTTGTCATCTACTAGGTAGGATCGATGGACATATGAAGAAAAATTTCGAAAATTCCGTCATGAGTACAACCTCAATAGCTGATTTCCCTTAAGGGAAATCTGCTAATAAATCAAAAATATAAAGGAACTAAAGTATATTGCGCTATAGTTATTTTTATCACTAGTACGCAAAGTGTATCTTTTCTGTACGAGGTCGAGTTTCACCGAGTACAGAAAAGATACTTTGCGTACGTATGTTGAAAATGACTTTTCATTATACTGTACCTATTCTTAAAAGGAAATGAGGTAAATATTTTAATATTTTTATTCTTATAAAAAAAATCAGAAGATAAAGATACATATGAATTCTAAAATATGAAACATATGTTTCATAAATAAATACAGGTTAAGTAAGTATGCAATATACAATGAATGATAGTATAATGAGGAATATTCCAATAACAGCTGTTAGTTTCTGTAATAGTAAAGAAAAGTATCACTTTGCGTACTCAAACTATACACTGAAAACACATGGTATTTTAACAGTATAATGAAAAAGATATTTATAATGTCATATTAGCTGTGAAAATTTAAGGTATTCTTCTCTCCTCTGGATATACAAACTACAGAATCTGGGGGATTTGATCTCGTTATTATTCATGTATATCCCATCCGGTGCATTTTGGAGAAGTGTGGCATGAAAACTATCCCTCCCTGTGGCGTCCACTTTTAGGACTGTGAGGGAGGACCGTAGGGATAGAAGGTCTTTGGCTGGGGCTTGGTTAGTCCCGAAGCCTGTAGCAATCTAGGTTTCGAGGTCTAGACATATATAAGGGTGCAACTTTATATATCTTATACGTACCTTGGGTGCAACGGGGTCGGTGGAGGCAGCTCAGCGAGATCAGACACTGACGGGTGGTGTCCGGATCCACTTTGCGCTTGTCGGTCACAGACGTCGTTGTACACACACACACACACACACACACACACACACACATACACACACACACAACACACACACTCACACAACACACACTCACACACACATGTGATTCAAACGTTGTTATGGATACATTGTCATAACAGCACTTGACGGGCCAGTGTACTTGCTTTTGGTGGAAGGACTTATGCAGTTAATGCATTCTTCCGTGATCTTCTCATATTTAACCATGATCATTCAAGCTGCTCCTCACATCTCACGGTGCTGAATAGAAAACGAGTAAAAATACTATCTATCTCTATATCTAGAGATCAATATCTATATCTATATTACAATATATATATATATAAATATATATATAAATATATATATATATATATATATATATAGGTATATATTTAGTCTTACTAATTACTTATTAAACTTTAAATCATTAGTTCTATAGAATTATAATAAAATACGAATTATAATCTGGAATTATTATAAAGTATGTTTACAACGTACTTGAAACAATTTACAAAAATTTAACTTTTATAATATTCTAACTCACTAAGTCTGGATACGAGAAAACTCAGATATTTACTGGATTTTTTCCAAATCTATAAATGATGTATCCGCCTTGTCACCGCACCTACCTCATGACAATCACCTCAGATGAGGGTTAAAAAGAAATAAAATTAATCTCTCGGCAAATCATGTATACTATATAAATAGGAAATTATTAGACTAATAATTACGTTTCGTTAGCAGATTTTCCTTTTTTTGGTTCATGACAAAGAAAATACGTGGATATACACATCAGATGTAATAAATTCAGAACGTTGTGCAATGATCTATTCGTGCAGAGGAGTTGCCCCCATCCCTTCTCCGGATTAATATTTATTTCTGGCATAGCCTCAACAAATAGACTATAGAGAAAATATTCTATGAAGAATAAATTAACAAAAAATCCATAGAGAAAAAATAATATTCTGGCCCTGCTGCTGAACAGTAAGCATTTTTTATTTTAGACAAACATACCTCGCCGCAATCCTAGTTACTCAGTGAGTTTCCAACTTAACTTCAACTTTAATAATTTAATATTTAGAAGAAAATTCAATGAATACACAGGCCAATAATTAGAAGGTATGTCACTCAGGAGTCAGGTAATCTAACAGATTTTTCACGTGCTGGTAAAACGAACGTTCTATTGATCTTTTCCTGCTATATTTAATAATCTCTTCCCGCTATATTTAAATGTAAGTCAAAATCGGATATGTACTATAAAAGTAGGTCTTTGCTGAAGGCTGGAAACTAACACACTTAATATATGGACTACAAAATAATGTATAAAACAAAAATTGTAGAACATCAAAAGTTAAACCAGATAAGTTCTATAATATTTGTCGATTCTGCTCATAATAACGGAGATATGAATTTTTTAATTCTCCCGTCTTAACCCCCCCCCCTCCCCACCTAGACCTGACTTGATTTCAGCCATCACACAACATATTTTCGCGTATAATCTTCCATTTAAATGGTTCATGATATAACAGCTTATTGTAAAAATGACATTGCTAAAGAGAAATGTGCTAAAAATGTATGGCAATGTAGTTCCAAATTAAATTTAACGTTTCATCATTCAATAAATCGTTTACTAGAATCGAGACATTCGAAAGTGTTTACAAGTCTTTAGTCATCCACACAACCTTGTCCTACTTATGGAAATGTTCATCGATTTCTGTAGAGACTTACCATGTATACTTTTACCACAGAGGAATGTCACGGAATAAGGACACATTTTAAGCCACGTTTCCTCATTTTGAGAACCACAACTCGGCTTCTTATGTAACTCACGTGATAAGGGTTTGTATATTTGAAATGCCAGTCATAAGATGAAGCGTATTTGTAAATAGGAAATACAGGATCGAAGGAGAGGGGTGTAGAGTGGGAACTTTGAAAATTCTAAATATCTCCGTTATTATACGCCAGGTCAAAAATATTTTTGGAATCAATCTTATTGCCAATTTAATTTCCTATAAACGTTACATACACGTAACCAACGTGCGTTACGTTACATTTTTTATCTTTCTCGAGTATTAACAGAGATTATTACGTTTGTTTTTTTATTAATAGTTTTCAGCCTTCAGTAAACCTGTATTTCTGTCACCGTACGTTAACAAATAGGACCTTAAACCGACCTTAATAACAAATATTGTTTTCAACCGGACCTTTCTTATTTGAGATAAAT
The DNA here is from genome assembly GCA_019009955.1 of Riptortus pedestris. Classification (NCBI taxonomy): domain Eukaryota; kingdom Metazoa; phylum Arthropoda; class Insecta; order Hemiptera; family Alydidae; genus Riptortus; species Riptortus pedestris. The sequence goes on from CM032231.1 coordinate 74,592,154, forward strand.
GCAAATACGTTGAGGAATGACGTCATGTCTATTTGATCTATACTATGCTCCATATTTAACCGTTTCAATTAAAACATTAACATTATATTCGTACATGGATAAAATCGGATAAAGAATGGGGGGGGGGGGGCAGTTATAGGAAGGGAGACGTAAAATTCTAAATATCTTTGTTATTGTAAGTCGGATCGGAAAATGTTACAGAAACAACGGTGCTGGGGCTCAGGTTGGCCATGTGAGTTAAATGTGTTGGGTTTAATCTTAGATGGTAAACCTAGAGTGGCGAGCTCGAATCCTGCCTGAGCAAATAGGACTTTTTTAGTGAAGAACTTATAAAATAGAATTCTTAGTCCCAGTCTGGATAGAAAAAGGTGGTAACCTGTAGATAACCCGCACAAAGAAGCAAAAAGTGGACGTTAATAAAAAAATACCTATAACTCCACCAGTGATTTTTTAACCCTGGACTCGGCTATGAAAAACGTCCAGGAAGATCAGACGTTAATGTATGTCATGACATAAAAATATGATGAATCCATCATGGAATGCCGCGGTGCTGTTCAAGGGGCAGTAAACACTGACGTGGAGTGTTGGATTTCTCCCCGGAAACTGTTTGTCGGAAGTAACTTTCTTCACTCCATTGCAAGTGAGCCAAGGTCTCGACCTCAGGAGATCCCTTTCTCGTTTTATGTCCAGGAGCAGCAGCTTTGTCATTACTAGTTTCACAATAGTCATTAGGGATAGTTGTAACATTGGGAGACTATTGAAAAACGTCCTGCCGAAAACAGAGGAAATTTCCCACGTGCGATTTAAGGCAGCATCCGTGATAGATTTGCACCAGCCATTGCGAAGTCGAAATGCAATTCCATAACTCGAATGACAATCAGGTAGTGACAGAAGGATATTACATTCTAAATTTGAATCATCAAATTGAAATTTGATCTCGTTTCTAGCAAAAATCAGTGAATACAACCACCTTAAGGGAAATCATCTATTGAGGTTGTACTCTCAAAAATGTCCTCAAATTTCCAACGGTCCTACCCAGGACGAAAATGAGTTCCTTTCAAAACTGCATTTATACATAATATATCTTTGCCTTGATCACAATTTTAGTTTGATCGTTACCAAATTCAATATTTTAACCTTTTATGTAAAACTAAAGTTCAAGTACGTCAATGGTTAAAATAGGGCCAGTCGGCGGTGGACCAGGGTTTAGAGGAGGGGATTTCAAAAATTCGAAATATTTCCATTATTGTGAGTCGAATCGAAAAAGTGTATATAACTAATATTGTTTTATTACTCACTCCCAGCCATATTCTTATTACCCTACTCAAGCCATATTCTATCATGAACAATTTATTCGAAGCTATACTTTCTTCTTTATATCACTTTGGTTCAAGTGATGAAACACATCTCCATCGTATAATGAAAGGTGACATAAATTCAAACAACAAAAACCTTTGAAATTGTCCGTGACACAGTGGGAGCGTAAACTACGCAGAATTTCCCACCTGCTTGTGACCTCATCTCATCACATATTCTCTATTTCTATATAAAAAAGTCCGCCACGAAGGGGCTGCTTTAACTAAGCAGATTTCTAACGTGCTGGTATAACACACTTTTGATCTCATATCACAACCTATTCCCTATTTCCACGTAAAAAACAGATGGGTAGAAGGGGTTCGGGGTTACTGAAGGCTGAAAAAAAAAACCAGTACCAATAACTCGCTGAATATTTGAGTTACTTAAAAATGAATAGCGCAACAAGTATAGAGTAACATAATTGGTTCTACAGCATTTTACGATCCGACTCATGATAATAGTATATAGTAGTATAGTATTTTTAATTTTCGAGACCTTGAAAACCCCCACTATTCCTGGTTCTATTTCAACCAATAACAAATATGATTTTCTGATTCTGACTGAATCAGTTAAATATCCAGTATGGTATAGATCAAGCATGTATCTTCGAAACAAGAAAATCAAATCGTAATTGATAACGTCATCACGCAATGAATTTGTATGTATCTCGCATAATAAGGGTCTCTTAAAAACAATAATTGGTATTTAAGCGTAGAATATCACATGAGAAGGGGGGGGGGTTCTGAAGGCTGTAAACTAAAAAATCCAAATATCTCGGCTGATATTCATGTTTCAGAAGAAAAAATATATATATATATAACAACATTTTTAGGATATTAAGTTTGCAATAACATCGTGTTCGATAAGACGTATAATAACGGAGATATTTAAATAAGAAACTACTTGATAACTTTGTGACTAAATAAAAAATAAAATGACAAACTGAAAGTAAAATTTCTAAAATAAATAGTTATTTTTTCTCATCAGTAGATTACAAGCAAAATGACGGTATCACGATCATGTGTTTCATAACTGGAGTGTCAACCTTTTAAGGTTAATTGGATTCACTGTTCAGTTTGTCTCTTGAACGGCGTTTAAAAATATCTCCAAGCCAATACTTCAAGGTTTTTTGTATTATTACAAATTATTTTAATTTTCAATTTAGTAAAATAGCGCAAAATTCTAACTACGCTTAGTTTTATTTTGGATCTAAAAAACTATAGTATTAAGCCTGAAAATTGCAGTCTTTATCGGATGAATTTGTAGGTCTAACTACAGGTACTGGAGTAGTAGTGTGGTCAACAAAGGCTGAAAATGAAAAATCCAAAGGACTCGTTTAATATTCAAATAAGAGAGAAACTATATAGAACAAAAATTGTAGGATGTAAAATAAATAACAAGATTGATTTCTTGGTATTTTCCAATCCGACTCAAAATAATTGAGATATTTAAATTTTTCATTACTTTTAAACATCTCTAACCCCACACCTCCCCTTTACAACGGGGTTGATCACAACCATGAACAGATTTTTATCTTTAGCTTTAAATGAGGCTTATTCAGTAAGGAATCGATCAAGAAAATATTCAGGTCTCTAGAATATATAATCTTTATTTATGACATCATATCATACGTATTTGAATCTATAACATAGTAAATGTTTGCTGAAAACATAAATAATAAAGGAATAAGATGCTTCATGATATATGAGCCAATTGATAATATGTGATGAGCAGAAGTGAGAATTAAGTGAAGGGTGAAAAGTAAATAATGCAAATGTATTGGTTAAAAATCGAGAATATATGTATAGAACAACATTTGTAGAAAATTAAATTTTCGATAAGATTAATCTTATTTCTATCCAACCTATTAAAATGGAGATACTTAGAATTTTCGATCTCTCTCTCTAAACCACCCTCCCCTGATCAAATTTCGGCCGCTAACGACTTAATGTTTATTTTAATTTTTCATGAATCGCTTAAATCGCTCGTTTGGTAACGATCAAGTAAGAATTACGACCGCCAGAACGGTATCAGACAAATGTATATAATTTTGAACGAACATCATTTTCTTCATATTCTAGGTAAGATCGATAGATATTTGCTGACTCCACATAGTTGAGAGAATGAACTTTTCCAGTAATTCATCTCTATATAAAAACCTAAGAATAAGCTATTGGCAGAACTTGCAGAATGGTTGCACAAGACCTTGAGCAAGGCTCACAAAGAGATGGCCATTTCTAATAAAGCTAACAATAGAGATATTAGACTGGATATTGCGAACCGGTACGATTTCACCAAAAGGTGAACAGTTATCCTACCTTGGGCTGAGGGCTCTCTTATATAACCTTCCTTTGAATAAACAGTTCTTTCTACTCCAGTGATGACACCTATTTATAGACTTTCTTTCGGCATGCTAATGCCTACAGTTTCCTGTACGTTTGAATACTGAGAAAAGATTGTTGCTACTAATGAATTATGGAAAGAAGTTACCACATCCGCCGATTGTATTATTAAAGGAGAAAGATTTGTTCAACTTCAAATTCATCACATCCATAAAATACTAATTCTATGTTTGCCAATACGAAAATAACATACACACAGGGAGACACAGACATTTAGATAATTCATTCATTAATATCAAACATAAGTGTCACAGGGTCGTCGTATAAATACAATATAATATTAAACCCCTACACAATTTATTTAGAGTTATTTTCTTAGCAAATTTCATCTAGAAGGATTGCTATTGAGACCCTTAATAAAATAAACTTTCTTAAAAATTACTTTAAATCTGGCAGATGAAATAAATTAAAGCCCCTGTGTAAACACAACTTAAAATTAGAGCTGGAAATATTTTAGAAAACAGAATATCTTGTTACAAAAAAAAAATCAGATTTGGATACCTCATAACCTCATGGTCTATTACATAGAGTTGGACTGTTTGCCTTCATACGCTCCAAGTTTAAAGTATTTGATAAAACGATTTGAGAATTAATCATGATTGCTTAATATATGTAGTTACACCAGTATTTTGCGACTCGTTTTATTAAAAAAGATCTTTGAATTAAAAATTATTTCTAGCATTCGAATGCTATCAATCGATTACATATTCACTCTATGAACACGAGGCTTGAACAACCTTAAGCATTGAAGGTAGTGACCGGACGTGCACGCTCATCAAGGACTATTTTATTTTTATATAGTACAATGCCGTTCCAATTTTTATTTTTAAAACAGGTTTCTGTTAGGGGTAATCTGCTATTAATGACACATTCGTCTTTTTTTAATGTTAATGTCAATGTTATTTATGTGATTTCGTCGCTCTGCTGAATGGTCTTCATTCCTAAACGGGCTTTCTGCTCCAGAGGTCTTCTCGTCACTCTTCATAGTGCTAATTTTCGGCAGCTCTACGCCTACCTTCTTCAGGCTTTAAATCGCCACTGCCATCGATCCGGGTAGATCACAGTTCAGGGTCTGATGGCGCCCATGGTTTCCGCGGGCATACCCTTTCCATTCCTGAGTTGTCAGCTTGGGATGTCACCTGTTCGACCATATTGATTTTTAGGGGCTTATTGAACGCTGGTTTTCAGGCTTGAGGTATAGGCCAGCTTTCTTTGCCATTGAAGTTGTTAGGCTCTGCCAAAATTTCCAAAGCCTCTCGTATTAGTCTTTTCTTACGGTGCGTCTCCATGACCAAAATCCAGATCACATCGAATTCAATTTGTTTACTGCAGACCCCCGCGAGCCTGACCACCACCGAACAATCTACTTTCTTCGTTTTTCTTTTTCTGTCTTCCTCTTCTTTCTTTGTTTTCAGTGAACTCCCCAGAGCCTGGTCCACCTCTCCGCGCCTATATCCACATAGCTTCCATCTCCCTTTTCAGGTGTCTTACCTCCTTATCCAGTAGCTGTCTGCTGCTACACAACTTGACCGCTCTATTTATAAGAGTATTGATTACTCTGAACCTCTGGACAGCGACGGGGTGAGAGTCTGCTTACAGGTACCTACCAGTCGCTGTGGGCTTCGTGTAGACCTAGTGTGCCAGCCTTCTTCATAAGTATAATCGCTGGATACATGGAATTCAGGTGTTCGAAAAACTGTTCCAGGGTAGGCTTCCCGTGGCTCCAAATGCAATAGAGCTCATCGACGTACCGAAGCCACAGTTTGATGTCCGCCGGTGTTGATGTCCTTGTTCTCGAAGGACTACATGTATAGATTAGCCACCACGGAGGATTCGAGCATGCCCATCGCAACTCAGTTCTTCTGTCAGTACACAATGCTCTCGTACTGGAATTAATAGGAGGTAAGCACTAGCTTGAACAGTTCAAACAAGTTGTCTTCCAACCATTTGTTCTGCTTAACTAACTCAATAGTATCAGTCAAAGGGGCCCTGGCGAAAAGGGATTCCACATCAAAGCTCGCCATAATGAAAACGTTTTCCCCACTACCGATGAGAGCATCTCGGATATAAATTTTGCGTCCTTTACGTGGGGGCTCCGATCATGGAGTCTATTGGGCGGAGAGTGGATGCCATGAGGTACTCATAGTCATAGCATTCTTTTATTTATTAGTGGCATCTTCATCCAAAGATGGATACTACTTAATTCAGCACAATTAGCTCAGTCGAAACCTTTCATTCAAACATTTTTCGGTGTCATTCCCTAGATTAGAAGTTTGATTGCCTAGTTAGGTGTCCTGTGCGTAGACGATGAGCATTTATTAACATATACAATTACGTGGAAAAGGTTACATTATAATAGCTTATTTTATTTGATGGCTGTCCATGAACTCGTTTTAGCATAAACATTTACGAAGCTTTCTTTGGGTGTTGTGCAATAGGTACATAACTCAAGAATTGAATCCCTGACCGAATTCAATCCATCCTTTTACAGTTCAATTCCTTCAGCGCTGTATCCTTGAGTCACGGGTCAGGCTCACTCTTATTTACACACGATATCAGAAGTCAATTCCTCATTCAGATTCGAGCATTTCAATCTTAATCTAGATGGAGTTAAAACTATTCAGCTCAGGATATGAGTAACAATGGTAAAGTAATCATTGGAAGCAATGGAAATGTAGATCTGGAGCAGAATTACCAGAACAAACTGGGCTCACTAAATCTAACATGGAAGTTCTAAATGAGGTAACTGAAAGTAAAAGTATAAGTAAAAAAAAAAAAAAAAAAGTGAAACTTCTTGGACATATCATAAGGCAGAACTATTTCATGTCAAATATATTTGAAGGTAAAGTTTTTGGGAAGAGAATATTCACCAACCCCCAAGGATAATCCCCCAAACCCCTGATATTGAAAATTATTATCAAAATTAAATCCTGGTCCCCTACAGGCTAGAACACAACATGTAATGTATGTTTTTTAAAACACTGAAAAAAAAACACGTGTTTTTCTTTCTGTTTGCTTTCAACTCACTTTAAATTAGTAGGGGAAAGTAGACAATTTCTAGCAGAAATATGATTAATATTTTTAATGTAAGTAATTATCTGTGTGTAATACAGCAATGGTGTGCCGGTCATGTGGAAAAAAAAGCTTGAACATCCCTTGTAATGACACCGGTAGGGATAATTGAGCGTTTAGTTTGTTATTGTGTAATCTTTCGAAACAGAACCCGCCTATTTAATTACTGCTAAATGAGCGGAACCTTCTTGAATTATGTGTGAAGAAAAGTCCATTAATTTTAAAATAACATATAAGTATCTGTTGTGTTTGCTAAAGCTCGCGCTTACAAGTTGTTCCTTGTAAGACTTCCGTTTCCATTACAACTTCCGGTTCGATTACAACTTCCTTATCCCATTACACATCCTTACTCTTATGACAACAATCATACCTTCAAAGTACACTATTTTAGGTAGACTATTATCAAAGTGGAAGAATTACAATGTGCAGAAGAGAACAATTTCGTGAATTTAGGTTTAAGTAATAAGCATTAAGGGAAGTGGCATAATAGGGAAACTGTAATGACCTTTGTCTGTGACAAAGAATCCTAATTAAGTGTTTTGTGCTTGAGTGACTTCTGTATTGTGGTTCAGACAAAGTTTTTCAATTTATAAATCTCGTTATACTGAGCCTTTTCATAAGTAAATAAATATTGTTTGAGTTTATTAAATGTTGTTTTTTAGAAATATATTATGGGATAAAAGTCAAAACTTCCTTATGTAAGTAGCTGTCCTCCATGAGTAGGTAACATTTTTAAGGGTTACAATATTCTTGATAATGAAACTACTTTTACTCATGAAAGAGGACAATGGCTTGACTCTTTTGCTTTACAAGATCCCCTGAGCTGTGCATAAGAAAGGAGCCAGGTACTACAGTCTACTCACGGCACGTCTCTTTGAATACATCATATGCATATTTAACGAGTTAAGGCATCTTCAACTAAGATTGAAAAATATTATCTATTATTATTTGTCTGATGTAGAGGGTAGTTTGGCTACAGAAGTGCTCAATCAATGAAGAGATGAGCGTATTATTTGAGATTGGTTTTGCACCTTTGGAATCCTTTTTTACAACAATAATGCTACATGAGAGACTATAGAGGTCTCACCCTGCTCTTTCCTGAAACAATATTGCCCCGAAGAAGGATACCGAGGGCATCCAAATATGTACAAAAATATACTCATCTCCAGATTGACAGAGTACTTCTGTAGGCAATACCAAACTATCCTCAACTCCATTTAAAACCAGCGGGATAAGGAAAAATTGGTAATAATTAAACATTGAGTCTCGTGGTATATTTCTGCTATTTTCATGAGATAAATAAGAAAAAAATATATTTTTCACCATTGTTATTGCAGTGCAATTTATTATATATGCAGCTTTCTGGAGTTATTAATTTTACTGGAGTTATTAATTTCACGTAACAGTAAGATTACTCATTGACGCCTAAGAAAGTCCGAATAAATATAAATTTTAAAGCAATATTTCTTCAGTATGCACATCGAAAAAGCAATATATTGCATTAGGTCAGAAATGAGAATAAATAGAATGCTGCAAAACTTCCTCTGATTTTAGATGATTTAAATATTAATACTTCTTAGCAGAATCCCTATAAAGGAATTTTCGTTGTTTAGAAAACAGCTACTGAGTTTGTTGTATTCACGACGTTTCTAATGCTGAGAAAGGATTGTCTTAGACACAAAAAAAGTACTTAAAATACCTGTAAGGATTCATGATTAACGTTTTACATGGCCAGTGATGTACTCAGCACACATCCCCCATTAACCAAGTAAGGATCTGCTAACAATTGGTTCCTGACCGTTGATGGTCTCCATCATATCTGGGAGGCAGTACCTTGGTCACCTTCCAGGAAGGCAGATTGTATGGAAAACAAATCTGAGCAAAATATTTCTCCAATTTGAATTGTTATATATCTTATCCTTTCGCTGCTTTCTTAGTGCAAAACCTTTTATCGAATTTTGCTTTTAGAGAAGTTAAATGGGGGGGGGGAAGTTAACGAAATAGAACAATTTACTAAAAAGAATCGAACTTTTAAATTAAAGGAGTACTTTAAGAAAAAGTTAAGTGTATTTTTTAGCGGTTTCCAAACAGACCATTAATAGAAAGTAGGTCGAGGCAATGTGTTGGCTATAATCAATGCTCATGAGCAATTTTCCTCTAAAGTGAATCGATGGCCTCTGTAGGTCATTACGAGGAATAAATATGCCCATAGTGATTTTGTGGAAATCCCTTTCCTTCAGAATGGATTTTCTTTCCGACTTGTAGGAACATTCTTATCAGCTTTTCCAAAAAAAAAGTGCCCTTTGACTCTTTACTTCTCGTGTTTCCTTTGTCGTGGAAATACATCTTTAATTTTTATTACAACAAGGAAATTGGTGTGTTTAATTTTTTTTATATATATGAATAAACCATATTAGAAACAGCCAGGACTCTAGCCTCTAACTAATTGAAACATTATCTCTGTTAGCCGAAAACCTCCAAACTCAAAACAACAATGGTTAGAAAATATAATTAGTTTTCGTCATTTATATGGGTTAAAGTAGCTTGCTTATTGATTTTTATTATTATTATTATAGATGAAATGGACAGAATAACTCTTCCATAAAGATTACTGTTGAATTTATTTGCCCTTAGTGAAATCCCTATTACCAAAGTTTGCAGGTACGATCTACCTTTGGGAGTAAGATAACATTTTATTTGTTGTCGCTAGATGGTTACATTAACTTGTAACATTATTTCCTAAATTAATAAATGTACATGAATTTGGTGTGTGAGTGTGGATGAATATGTACACACCTATTGATGACTAGATTTTCTAAACATTACTTCAAATGTCCATTGATACATACATACAAATATGTATAAAACACACTTCAGGGAGATAGAAAGTCTTCTACATGTCGTCGGTTCATGTCAATGGGGTGAGCAAATGAGAAACACTCGACATCAAACGGGCAAAATGAGAAATACTTCACCAATTAAAAGAGTATCACTCAAATCTAAAGAGCTGAGCTCTCATTCTACAGATGCAGTACAAATAAGCTCATCAAAAAAGGCAGACAGAGTAGCAACCGTTGCTAAATACGATAGAGAAATGATCCTAGATCTTACAGTACGGTTTGCGATAAGTAAAACTCAGCCGGAAGAAGAAAAAATAAGAGCCTAAGAATCGTGCTGTCACTTCTTCCAGGAAAAAATCTCCAATGGAATTTAAAAAAAAAAAAAATCAGTAAGCATTGTAAAAATATGTAAAAAAATTGTGGCTTAAACTTCTTTTCATAAACTAGTACAAAAAAGGAGCAACAATTTAAAAAAAAAAATACTTTGTTCGAAAGTTAAGGAGGCTGAGCCTCGGAGGTACCCCTCTTAGGGGGCAGCGTATTTTGTTGTTGCATATAAAGGAGGAGGGACAGTCAGAAGTGGGACACTCCTTCAAGGTCCTCCTTGGATAACGGGGGTTGTACGTCCTGCTAATCATTCACTACCTAAAACCTGTGACCTTGGGGTCGATAAAGATCTCTAAGGTCATCAATGCCAACCGAAAAAAACAAAACAAAAAAACATGAATATATATAATCTAAATGCTCAAGGGCAGCATTGAATGTTATATGGTTGATCGAATTATTAATTATTTTTCTCTATGCTTGAGCAGGACTTGGATGTTTACGATTTTTTTTTTTTCATTCCTTCAGTAAGTCCCACCTCCTCTCGTATGGTTTTTAAATTAAGCTAATGAGCGTACTTGAGTTAAGGCGTTGTTCTTAATGAACTTGCAAAACCTAGAGATGTGGGATCGTTTCCCACCAGCACTATTGAAATGTATTTAGTGGCGGACTTTTAGCAGATTTCCCTTAAGGGAAATCAGCTATTGAGGTCGTACTCATGACGCGAGTTTCGAAAAATATCTTCAAATGTCCATCGATCCTACCCAGGAGATGACGAAAATGAGGTCCGTTCAAAATTATATATATATATATATATATATATATATATATATATATATATATATAGATATATATATATTTGTCTGTTAACGCTCTAGCGGTCGCAATTTTTGTTTGATCGTTACCAAACTCGGAATTTAATCGTTTTATGTAAAAAGGAAGATCAAGTTCGTTAATGGCTGAAATCGGACCAGTGGGAGGGGGGGTTTAGAGGGGGGGGATTTTCGAAAATTCGAAATATCTCCGTTACCATACGTCGGATCAAAACATTGTATAGAACCAATCTTATTGCAAATTAAATTTACTATAAATATTGTTCTATACATTTATTCGGTATCTTTAATATTAACCGAGATATTTGGATTTGTATTGTGAGTATGGTCGGCTATGTTTTCGCCGAGCGCACTAGCGCTAGTGTGGCAGTTTCACTAACTATTCGTCCTCGTGAGAATAGGTTATTACTAGGCAGATTTCTCTATTGTAAAACTTCACGTGGGAAATCTGCTTAGTTTACGCAGCCCCAGCGTGACGGACTTTTATTAAATAGAAACCTTAGTCAGACTTTGGATTGAGTGGAATGGATAGCTGAATAGTTAAAATTGTATTCACTGTTTGTTTGTTACTGATTTGCGGCTTCCTTACGTAGGGCAGATTCATCAGCCTCTCAGCAATGGTGTCAAACGCTAATCACTGTGGAAGACCTAGTGGCTGAAGAAAATTTCTTTTTAAGTTGAAAATCGGTTTCCCGTATATATGATTCTCATAGAATTTTATTATTTTTTTCACCCTTCGGTGGAATGAGTTCCACCAGCTCATGGCTCTTTATCATTAATCCCTGCATGGAACGAAAATCGAGGACTTAGGATAACGATACTGTAAATGTCTTAAAATTTTTATTTTGGCGAAAATCGGCGTTACCAAAAAAGTATTCCTAGAGTAACAACCTCCTTCTCCAGATAATGTCTTAACAGACACTAAATAAGTAGTCTGGAGAATGAGGGAGTTAAATGGCTCGTGAAATCTCCTTTGGCAGTTAAAGCGTATGGTCACAGAGCGAGAATATTCTTTTTTACAGTTTAAACACCATTTAAATAGTTTACTCCCTCGCGATCGAACTAGCTTTTAAACAGAATACTTAAAGTGTCAAAGAAGGAAATAAGATAGGTAATGTAATCACTAAAAAGAGTTTTGCGCCAAGAATGATTAAAAAAGATTGTTTATTTAGGGTTACGAAAGAGGAATCCAAATTATTTGTATCAATCTCAAAACACGAGCTCTATCGGATTACTTTTGCTAGCTAACTTGAGCATTGAAATTTTAATTTCGTGTTACTTACTATCTTTCCAAACGGATGGTTTAATTTTTACTCAAATTCATGGATTTTTGAACTGCAAAGATTAAATTTAATAAATTATTTTTTTAATTGGGTTTAAAGTGTTTATTAGAGCACACGCTATGCTATTTCACAAAGCTTTTGAAATTTCTTTTATTTTTCCTCACATTTAGCAACAACAAAAAACATGATATTTTAATCAGTAGGAGATTAGTAGTTTCTTCTTATTGGATGTCAATTAATTAGATTTACAATAAAGGTTTGATATATCTATGCCTTGAAAAACTGATGACACAATAACACTAAATTTTCATATTGGGATTATAGTAATCACAATTTACCAGAACTACAAATATACGTACAAAATTTACTTATTTAAAAAAAATAACAATGACAATTTTACTAATGACCTGTCATATTTGTGGTTACCTGTTTATTAAGGAAAACACATAAAACCTCTATAGGCCTCCATTTATTTGTTTATCAAAATTTTAAGTAATTGAGGATAAATGGGGAGACACTGTCTTAGGATAAACAGATATTTTGTTTTTCCATAATTAGGTAACGAAAGGAATTTTAATTCTCTCGTTACTTTGTCCCTCAAAGTTCTTTCTGTGAGTCAACAGCGTACATACCTACAGTTATGCATGACATTGAAAACATTTTTATTAAATTCTTTAGAAATATTTACTGATGGGTTATTCTATCTATTTTATTAATAATAGTAATAAGAAAGTGAATTAAATTTCTAAAACCTTGGAAGAAGTTGCAGTTTATAAACGTCCGTCACGCAGGGGCAGCGTAAACTAAGCAGATTTCCCACGTGAAGTTTTACAATAGAGAAATTTCACGAGAGCCGAGCCAGTGAAGGAAACGGCCGAACTAGTAAACGGCGGAAAAGTAACTCTCGTCCGTTAGGCGCCCCGATTTAATAAAAATGCAAATATCTCGGTTAATATTCAAGATAGAGAAAAAATGTATATAACAATATTTATAGTATATTTAATTTGCAATAAGATTGATTCTGTACAATTTTTCGATCCGATCTATAGTAAAGGGGATATTTCGAATTTTCGAAAATCCTCCCCTCTAAACCCCCCCCCTCCCACTGGTCCGATTTCCGCCGTTAACGAACTTGATCTTTCTTTTTACATAAAACGACTAAATATCGAGTTTGGTAACAATTAAACAAAAATTGCGACCGCTAGAGCGGTAACAGACAAATATATATATATATATATATATATATATATATATATATATATATACACATATATACAGTTTTGAACGGACCTCATTTTCGTCATCTACTAGGTAGGATCGATGGACATTTGAAGAAAAATTTCGAAAATTCCGTCTTGAGTACAACCTCAATAGCTGATTTCCCTTAAGGGAAATCTGCTAAAAGACGCCAAATCACATACCCGTAGGGGAGGCTGGTTAAAGACAATAAATGAATTTATGGAAGTCAGTTTCAGCGTCATATTCACAGTCCTTAATAATTGTAGACAAATATTTATATCTTTTGATACCAAGCTTCCCTCATATTACAATTTTTGTTTTGATCTTTTTCCAACCTTTTGGTTTTTACGCATTTAACTTCATATTACTATTTTATATTAAACAAAGAGTATTTCTAAGTAAAATTTCTGATTTAGATTGTTTTACTCAAGTGTGTAAATCACATCAATTCGACTCCTCTGGTAGGCTAATTGTCACCGAATTAAAATAAGGCTTACTTTAAAAAATGAACAAGCTTTTCATACTTATTTTTGCACTTGGGGTGTATAATTTGTTAAGTTTCCCCCATCAAATGAACGTGTAACCATTAGATTTGCTATCACACAGTTAGCGAGAATGCAAATTACCGTTACTTGTGAGCTGTCTTGTTCGTCAATTCAACTTTTTTTTGGAATTTTAATACATTGCAATTTTTTCTTTAGTTGTTTTGTTTTAATACCTATATAATTTCTATATTCGAGTAATTTCTATTCTAAATTCTATATTCATTCGTGATTGAAAACTGACGCCCCCCCCACTAAAAAGCGATCATCCCTTAGTAGATAATTAAATAATACAACATACACCCGTTCTTCGATCAAATATTAGTTATTAACGTACACTTCATGCTACTACGGCTAATTAGGACGGGCAATATACGTGTGTCTACCCTATTCTTGCAGGGATAGGACTAAGGATTATATTTAGCTAATTCTTCTCCAAATAAATCCATACTGGCCATGTGGGAATCGAACTCACGACTCATTTAATCGAACTCACGAGGTTTACTAAAGACCTTCGCATTAACACACATTACTGACCTTCAACACTTATTGAAGCAAGCCTTTAATTTTTATTTGTCAGCAAATAAAATTAAACACCCTGTTATATACCAATCAATACTATTTTTTATCGGCTTGTCCACTGTTTTCATGTTCTCTTAATAAACATTTAATTATTTTTAATACTTCTTATTTATATATGCAAAATTATTTAACAAGAGGGTTAGTTAATAAGGAGGTTAGTAATAAGAAACTTTAACGCACTAATGGGCAGGATTTAATTTCGTATAGGGTTTTAGGGCGCCTGAGAATAGATAGTGGGTTCAACATTTTATTCACTATTAATTAACATCCTGGAAAAATTACTATTCGATGTTTAAAATCTATAAAGCTTTGTCGAAAGACGCAATTTAACATATAGTATGTTGTTAAGCGTAAGTGTTAATTTTGACAGGAAAACTGTTTAAACTGTATCTTCATTCAAATCACAAGATATTTGAGAGTACCATTCCTCCCCAATTTTCAAAAGTTTCATTTAATCGTTGAACACCGTCTTTCTAATTCAACCCATTTTTAGCTAGATGACAAATACTCATACTGATAACAGGTTCCATTTTTATTTTCTGCCAGTGTTAAGTCTCCACCCCAAAAACTTGAGCTCTTCAGAGAAATCAGCTAATATAAAGGAAATTGTAACCATACTCACAGGCAGGCGGAAGAGAATGTTGACGTGGTGTTGTGACGAGTTGAGGCACTACGAAAGTGAATCGAGACCCGCACAGTGAAAGTGAAAGAAACAGAAATGATAAGCCGTTCTAGAGGTAGGCCCCTCCCCTTCCTGAAGACGCCCCCTCCACGCACCCTCCAGGAGTGTAGGGGCGATACACCCCCACGCTCGCGCATCTTAGGTAAGAGGAGGATTCGCCTCATTCGACAAGGTCATTGGCTCTCCCTTGTACCGTACCATTAATTGTTATAGTCCTGATTCCAGGATCATAGTTCCAAAGATGGGCACTAGATGAGTCTTCTCAAACTAGGGTTATAAAAACGGGCTTAAGTGCATTGAAGAGAAAGTACAGAAGAGCAATAATGTGATAGGAAATACATAGACTATAATGTTCCTAAGAACCAGATGTATCTGCACTCTGCAGAAAGCTCTCCCTGAAGGAACTTCCCACGGTGCAAATTTACACAGCAGTCATTAAACCTTGAGTTATGTGTGACAGTGACATGTTAGTATAAGCTAAGTAAAGCATGAGCAAACAACTATACTGGAAGAAGTCTACCCTAAAGAAGTACGAAGAGAAGTAACGAACGCCAACAAATAGATTTGTATGTTAAATGGGGTGGTAGCATAGGCCTACCCAGGCAGACACTTGTGGAGCCTTTGGGTTCACAATTGGAGGATCATGTTAGCTGACCAAAATTGTTGCTGCACTGAGTAAGTAGCGCCCAGTAAGTAGTATGTATTGCATATATTGTATTTAAGCGGATTTTTGTACCTCCTAGGTAGGATACATGAGCATTTTAAGAAAATCATTTACAATGAAGCATCATGAGTTATAAAACATCTGCTGACATACACATGAGTAAGCTTTGGCGTAAAGCTAACGATCAAGCTCGGTAAAATCGGAATAGGAGGAGACGCTCAGAGAAAGGATAAAATCAAAAATTCCAAATATCTCCTTTATTATGAGTTGGATTGAAAATACAATTAAAATGATCTTAATATTTGCATTTCTTGTTTTGTTTTTCTTATAAAAACGTGTCTAATGGTATTAGGCTTTCAACCAGAACTGGAGACCAAAATGAAAGGAACAAGCCAGGTGGGAAGAAAAGGAACTGAGGACTAGTTTGGGACATCGGTCATGTCCTTAAACTATTGTCATTCCAAGACCTAAATAAGTTAATCCACACATCTAAAGGCCTTGATAATCCACTCGTCTTAGCACAACACTTAATTAAACATATTTTTAAAAGAAGCATTGTTGAATTGCACGTGTTGAAGGCTGAGGTATTTGGGTTAATGGCACAACAAGTTCACTAGCCAATGTTAACAGGAAGTCTGAAGTTTGCTTTGAAAGGTTATTTATCTCATCATTTGAAGGCTATAAGTAATTACAGTATTGAAAGTATACGTCACATATAATATCATATATTAATTTATTTTTTTTGAGCTTCGCAACGTAGGCGATGTTGCTCATTTAAAAAAAAATGTAACTATTAATAGAAAAATACAAAAGCGCAACAAAATATTAATTAAAAATACGCAAACAGAACAATATTAAACAAAACTCCGAACCGAACGAAAAAACAACAATGTCAAATACAATTAAATGAAATAAATAGATGATAAAAGAGTAGTATTAAAAAAATTAATTACAAAGTAATAAAAGTTAAAATAGTTTTCGACATTTAAAAAATTAAATTAATATATAAATAAAATAAAATTAAAATAATACAAATTGTGAAAAAAAAAAAAAAAAAAAAAAAGAATCTAAAACACAAAATGCTCACATATAAACGCGCGCATATATATATATATATATATATATATATATATATATATATATATATATATATATATATATATATATATGGAATTGTAAAATTATTCAATTTTGTTAAAAATCCAATTTTAAAATTATAGCGTATTAGAACTACATTTTTGTGTATTTGTTTATGTTTTCAAGTACTGAATAATTATGGTCTTAGTATGTGTTGGCAACCTTCAGTCATAAGTCATGAGCTATCTGTATATATTCACATTTTCTGCAGTCCATAAGTAGTTTATAGAAAGAGGTACATTGTATACATCACATTTTGGCCGTTCCTTTTTTTCTATTATGAATTTATGTGTTAGATAGGAATGGCCTATAAGTCGTGTAATAATTACTTGCTTCCTTTGTGCATATGCAATGTTTCTTTCTTTCTAGTCGTGAATTGTAGATGTAATTTGTCTAATTTTTTTGTCCGTGCGTAACCAGTCTTGTTGCCATTCTTGATAGAAAACAGTTTTAACTAATTTCTGCAAATGTTCGGACGTTGGTTGATGAAGGTCAATGTTTATTTTTTTCAGTCGTAATTTTGGCTGGGTTGTCAACTTCAGTGCTTCTACCAATGTTACAGTGTCCTGGTAGCCACATCACTTTAATGAAAATTTGTGGCTTATAGCAATGTTCGAAAATGGTGGTCATAATTGGATGAATACTGAATATATTTTTCAAGGAGGTAAAGAACTTAATGGGTCAGAGAAAAGGATAATCTATACATTCAGAATATTTTTTAATTTCGAAAGGGACAACTAAATAGCGTAAAATTCTGCTGAGTAAATACTCCTTCTTTCGCTTAATTTTTGAGTGTGTACTTTATCTTTAATTAGTGTAGCAGCAGCAGTTCCAAATACTGTCTTGGACCCGTCCGTGATGCTTTTGGGTTATTTCCGGTTATAGAATTGTAGGCTATGTTGAAGAATTTCGAAGAAAAGGGCCAAAAAGAATTTCTAATTTTATGCCACCCCTAAACACGGCCTTTTCGTTTCACATGTCATAGACACCATAACTGCATTTTGTTTCTTTGGTGTCTGTTTGTTTGTTTATTTGTTTGTTTGTTTGTTTGTTTGTTACCTTTTCACGCATAAACGGCTGAACCGAATTTTAGGAAACTTGGTATGTATATTACTACTAGCCCAACTTAGACTTTAGGCTATATTAATATTCTCTAAGATGAACAGGAGTGGGGGTTATAAGGGACGCCTGAAATTAAAAATAGCGATATTTCGTTTCCTATTGCTTTTTCAGCAAATATGCACTTAACAAAAGTTGTTTACTTTGTAATTTAGAGTAACTTTTGTTATAAGCACTTTTGCCGTATGCGGAAGTATAAATGAGTTATACGCTAAAAACTATAGCGGGAGTCCAAAATTTTATTTGGCACAAAAGACTCAACCGAACTAAACCAAACTCGCTATGTGAATTAATACTAACGATTTCCTTATAATAAGCCATACCAACATTTCTAGGGACGGGCAGGAGTGGGGGTTGTAAGGAGGCCTGAATTTAAAAATATTGGTATTTCCTTTTCTATTCGTTTTTCGGCAAATATGAACATTACAAAAGTTGTTTATTTTTTTATTTAGAGTAACTTTTGTAATATTCATTTTTGTCTTTTAACAAAGTATAAACGAGATATACACTATAAACTATAGCGGGAGTCAACTATTTTATTGGGCAGTAACGATTGAACCGAACTTAACAAAACTCGGTATGTCATTTAGCATTAACTCTTCCATGTTTATAAGCTATATTAAAATTTTTAGGTTAGAACGGGAGTGGGGGTTATAAGGGAGGCCTGAAATAAAAATTCGAGATATTTCATTGTCTATATGTTTTTCGACAAACATGCACATAACAAAAGTTGTTTACTTTGTTATTTAGATTAACTTTTGTTTTATACATTTCTCCAGGAACAATGTGTGGAGCAAGTAATTTGCGTAGAAATATTGATATGCTCAACAATTCATTCCAATTTGAACTATCAGGTGTCCTCACCTGGAAAAATTAATTCAAATCTACGTTAATATTTTGTCCTTAATAACTGAAATCTATATGGAAATATGAAAATTTGGAGGACAATGAAGACTTACATAAAAAATTAATTTTATTATTAACAAATGCCAACAACGGGTATTAACCCTAAACACTGGGACGGGTAAATGTCAAAATATTGTGCAAAGTAAAGCCTTGCCAAAAAAAATACCATCACCATTCAGCCTCAAATCAATTCCCGGGCAAAGCCGGGTATCTGAGCTAGTATATATATATATATATATATATATATATATATATATATATATATATATATATATATAAAATTGTAACCTCTGTCTGTACATTGATTTTTTTTCGCGAAATTTCACGATAACTTTTCGTTTCACATGTCATAGACACCATATCTGCATTTTGTTTCTTTCGTGTGTGTTTGTTTGTTTGTTTGTTTGTTTGTTACCTTTTCACGCATAAACGGCTGAACCGAATTTTATGAAACTAGGTATGTATATTACTACTAGCCCAACTTAGACTTTATGCTATATTAATATTCTCTAAGACAAACAGGAGTGGGGGTTATACGGGAGGCCTGAAATTAAAAATAGCGATATTTCGTTTCCTATTGGTTTTTCGGCAGATATGAACATAACAAAAGTTGTTTATTTTGATATTTAGAGTAACTTTTGTTATATACACTTTTGTCGTTTACCGAAGTATAAATGAGTTATAAACTAAAAACTATAGTGGGAGTCATTAATTTTATTGGGCTCAAAAGACTCAACCGAACTAAATAAAACTCGGTATGTTTATTAGTGTTGACGCCTTAATTATCATAAGCCATACCAACATTCCTAGGGTCGAGCAGGAGTGGGGATTGTAAGGGAGGCCTGAAATTAACAGTTGTGATATTTCGTTTCCTATTGGTTTTTCGACAAACATGCACATGACAAAAGTTGTTTATTTTGTTATTTTAAGTAACTTTTGTTATATTCACTTTTATCGAATAGAAAAGTATAAACGAGATATACACTAAAATCTAAAGCGGGAGCCAACAATTTTGTTGGGCACTAACGATTGAACCGAACTTAGCAAAACTCGGTGTGTGAATTAGCATTAATTCTTCCATGATTATAAGCTATATTAAAAATTTTAGGTTCAAAGGGGAGTGGGGATTATAAGAGAGGCTGAAATGAAAAACTCGCTTTTTATATTTTCTATTTGTTTTTCGGCAAATATTCTATTTGTTATATTTCCATTAGAAATATAAACTATAAGAGCATTTCCATTATTTAATTTGTATAATGTACCTCGAATCAATACAAATGTATTGTTATTGAAACAAATATGTAATATAATAACAATTAAACGTTAATGGTAATGTCATCATGACAAAAAACAATATGCGTTTAAACTCGATATGATATTTTCAGGGTACCACTATTATTTGATTCCATCCAGTAGATAAATTATAAAATAATGTTTTGCATCAATAATATAAGTAGAAGAATGTTGAGAAGTCTCATGCGGGAGCGGAAGATGACGAGATCCTTACCAGTTAATTGAGTTTACTTATTTCCCGTCTGGGAGCGATTACTGGAAGCGATTTCCAGTGAGATTCACTATTACAAATATAAATCTTAGGCAAAACTTTGCCTATATTATGTGAGCTCGGATTGGGTTTTGAAAGGATATATGTTCATTATAGATGATATTTAATTGTAATAAATGCTACCCATGATTATGGTTTGAACTATTGAAAAACGGTGAGTCAAAAAGTGTAGAGGGATAGATTAGGAACACATTTTCATTTATCCTTCAAAAATAAAATTTCTATTCTATTAATCCCCAAAAGTTACCCTTCAGGGTTGGCTATTTCGGAAAATCATTACGTCATGGAGGGAAGTGTAATTGTACACATTGAAGTCTTACTATCAAAATACCAGTCGAGAATGATTTCCGGGCATCGCCGGGTACCTTAGCTTTTGTGATATTCATTTTTGTCTTTTAACAATGTATAAACGAGATATACGCTATAAACTAAAGCGGGAGTCAACTATTTTATTGGGCGCTAACGATTGAACCGAACTTAACAAAACTCGGTATGTCAATTAGCATTAATACTTCCATGATTATAAGCTATATTAAAATGTTTAGGTTAGAACGGGAGTGGGGCTTATAAGGGAGGCCTGAAATAAAAATTCGCGATATTTCGTTGTCTATTTATTTTTCGTCAAACGTGCACATAACAAAAGTTGTTTACTTTGTTATTTAGATTAACTTTTTTTTTTATACATTTCTCCAGGAGCAATGTGTGGAGCAAGTAATTTGCGTAGAAATATTGATATGCTCAACAATTCATTCCTATTTGAACTAACAGGTACCTCAGCTGGAAAAATTAATTCAAATCAATGTTAATATGTTGTCCTTAATAGCTGAAATCTATGCATAATGCACAGGAAACGGGAAATATGACAGTTTGGTGGACAGTGAAGACTTACATAAAAAATTAATTTTATTATTAACAAATGCCAACAACGGGTATTAACCCTAAACACTGGGACGGGTAAATGTCAAAATATTGTGCAAAGTAAAATACCACCACCATTCAGCCTCAAATCAATTCCCGGGCAAAGCCGGGTATCTGAGCTAGTCTCTTATATATAGAGTATGGTAACGATCGAGCATATATTCCGACCACTAGAACGGTTATAGGCAAGTGTATGTATAATTTTGAACGGACCTCATTTTCGTCATTTCCTACGTAGGATTGATGGACATTTAGGAGGTATGTTTTCGAAAACCGCGTCATGAGTACAACCTCAATAGCTGATTTCCCTTAAGGGAAATGGAGGTAAACCCATCAGACTACCCATAAAGATAATATAAGCTACAGCAGGAAGAGTAGGAAAAGAGGTAACCTCAGGCAACAGTGGCTTAATGCCATGAAAGAGGACCTGCTGAGGTCGGGCATCCCAATTAGAGAAACCTACAGTGAATCGCGGGGAATGGTCCAGGACAGAGTAGCCCTTTAAGAAAGTTCATGTTTACCATATGTGCGATGATGTGTGTGCGTGTGTGTGTGTGTGTGTGTGTGTGTGTGTGTGTGCGTGCGTGCTTTTTTCGTAGGAGTGAGGTAGATATGTACACTTATTAGATTCCACCTCAAACTTGTTAAATGATATTAAGAAATGTGACATTTGACAGCAAAATATATACAAACTGAATTTATTTACTTATTTAAGCTTAATAACGATGGTAACATAATAATGTTACATTCTTCATACTTAATCCTTCTAGGAAAATCTAGTGTGTTATAAACGCCCGGATTTATCATTTGAAGCAATATCACTGCGACTCTTACTTCCTTTACTACCACTTTCTGAATTTGCAGTGCATTGGATATATTTAAAAGGTCCAAAGGACCTTAAAGGAATAAAGAATATTACATTAATATTCATATTAAATATTGATATATTTATAAATTTCCAAACCTTCCTAGGATACCTGAACTAACAAATGTCAGAAATAGTTATTGATTAGGCTTTAGCAAGCCCCCCGAAGGGAGTGTCAACTGAAAGCGTGAGAGCAGTTTCCATTGTAGAGATTCTGGACAGCTGATTACATAGAGATTAGCCATGCATGTGCACTCTCAAAAGGAGTTACTACGGACATAACTTTCAGTAAAAAATGTCACTTTTAACAGAAAACTGTTATGGTCAGATGGGTTGTTTAGTGTAAGTACACTTCCTAGTGAAAGGAAAATCGTTTTGCTTGTTTGTCTTTATCTTCTTTGCTCTTATTTCTACAACATATTAACATTAATAAGTTAATAAAATTATAGGAAAAAAGAATGTTCTTATACGATCCAGATAAGACAGAAAAAGGTCATTATGGACGAGCTGCGAAATAATGGACCCAAGTGTATGAAGGTGAAGGTATTTCTGCATAAATGAATAAATTTTTCCTCACTCCAAAAATAAATGAATGAATGAAAAAGTCCGTCACGCAGGGGCAGCGTAAACTAAGCAGATTTCCCAAGTGAAGTTTTACAGTAGAGAAATTTCACGAGAGCCGAGCCAGTGAAGGAAACGGCTAAACTAGCTTTTGGCGGGAAAGTAACTCTCCTCCGTTAGGCGCCCCGATTTAATAAAAATGCAAATACATATCTCGGTTAATATTCAAGATAGAGAAAAAATGTATATGACAATATTTATAGTAAATTTAATTTATTTGCAATAAGATTGGTTCTGTACAATTTTTCTATCCGACATATAGTAACGGAGATATTTCGAAAATCCTCCCCTCTAAACCCCCCCCCTCCCACTGGTCCGATTTCAGCCGTTAACGAACTTGATCTTTCTTTTTACATAAATCGACTAAATATTCCCTTAAGGGAAATCTGATAAAATGGCCTTTATTATGCCTCAGTTTCCATAAACAATATAGTTCATTAATTACAATTAAAATGTCATAATAGTCTAATAAAAGTAAATATAAACAGAACTATGATGCAATGAGTAATTAATTATATCCTCACTTATATAGTTAACATTATTATAATAATTAGGCCGGTAAGACAACTAATCCATTGAGCCCTAAGAGGTGACCAGTCTTCTAGGAAGCGGAAGACGTCGCCATCTCTTGGTTCTTCTTCGTCCAGCCATGTCTATCTCTAGCCAATCTCCACCACATTGCTTCTGCCATTTCTTTCATCCAGTCTGACCATCTTTTGGCCTGTTTTCCACGTCTTCTGTATAGGTTGTATGGAGGCCACAGAGTTATTTGCTTTGACCATCTTTCATCTGTAGTCCTGAAGAGGTCTGCCCATTTCCATTTCAATGATTCCATGTAGTCCTTGATATCTGACAGCTTTGTTTTTTCCCTAACGATGGAATTTCTGATGTGGTCTTTCCGCCTAATGTTTAGAATGCTCCTTTCCACTGATCTTTGCGATACTTCCAGTTTATTTGATTGGCTTTTTGTGATAGACCATGTTTGACTACAGTATATCACTGTCGGAAAAACGCTATTTCAAAAGCTATTTTCTTCATTTCAATTGGGAAATTTCCTTTCATTATAGATTATAATGACCAATATTCACTCCAACCTAGAGTTACTCTTCTCTCCACTTCGGTTTAATTCCCCAAAAATATTGATAATTAATATTCAGTGGTTCACTGAAGGCTGAAAACTAAAAACAGACATATCTGGGATAATATTCGAGCTAGAGGAAAACGTCTTTCACTCTAGGATGCATAAACTAAGCAAATGTCTCATTTGTTGGGATATTACATTAGTCATCTCGTCTCGCTATCTATTCTGTATTTCTTCTGTCGTATATAAACAGAAATTGAAATGTAAGCTGGAAATGAAATATTTAGCGACTCATATACTTAAAGTAAAAAGTCAGACTATTAGTAGTATGCAGAGGTTTCCTGAAGGCAGAACACATACATACAAAAAAAATGCCTAATATTTCAATATGAAAAAATGCAGAGAACAATAATTGTAGGGAATTATATGGTTAACAAGATTAGCTCTATAACATTTTTCGATCAATTTTTTCCATAACTCCCCCCCCCCTCGAACCAAGCCATGCCTGGTCCGATTTCAGTCATTAACGGATATGATCATTACTGTTGACTGAAATTGTTAAATAACGATTAACGTACAAACCAGATAAACATCTTCGACACAGGACAGCAAAATCTTAATTCATGACGTCATAACTCAACATATTTCCATGATCTCACATAATAATAAACTCCGTCACGTAGGAGCTGCGTAAACTAAATAGATTTAGCACCGGCTGGTATAACACACTTATGACCTCTTCTCACCACAAATTCTCTATTTCTATTTTTTTTAAATAAAAAACAGGTGAGTAGAAGGGATTGTTTGGGGGGGGGGGGGTTACTAAAGGCTGAATTCAAGAAAAGTCCGTCACGCAGGGGCTGCGTAACTAAGCAGATTTCCCTCATGAAGTTTAAAAATAGATAAATCTACATATTGGTAACACAACAGAACCGTCAATATTAAGTGAATAAATATAAAATATAATAAGAAACCTCCCGACTGGAAGCGTCTGAAATGTAATCAAACAGCTCTGCCTACCTCTTACCGGAAAGAAGAACAATTACTGAAATATATCAGAATATAACATATTAATTTTACTGAAAATTATTTACTATATGTAGTACTGTAATTTATAATTAATCAGGATAATTTTATTAGTCCAAGAACGTAAGAGGGGGGGGGGGTACCAGAGCATACTTGCATGTATCTATTATAATAAAGGACTCTTGAAATCAATATCTTGTATTTAAGCTTGGAATAAAGTGGTTTATGACGTAACAGAGTATTGGACATGTAACATGAGTAAAAATGGGGGTTTGCTGAAGGCTGAAAAAGTCCGTCACGCAGGGGCTGCGTAAACTAAGCAGATTTCCCATGTGAAGTTTTACAATAGAGAAATCTGCATACTGGTAACACAATACCACTGTGATTAAATAAAAACGGTAATGAGAAATCTTTCAGTTAATTAAAATAAATTCCCAACTGAAACGGCTTCTGAATTGTAAGAATAATTTATATTTTAATAACTCAAATTTTAGTAGTTCAAGAACTAAAGAAGGGGGGGGGGCGGATGAACAGAATGTATTTGCATAAATCTAACAAAGTAAGGAAGGTAAGGTAAGGTTAGGAACGACAGGTTAGAAGAAGCTTCCACCTGAGCCGAGAGATGACGAAAATGGCCGACCCGAACTATACCCGACCACAAACTTCATAAAAATGCCAATATCTCGGTTAATATTCAAGATAGAGAATAAATGTATATAACAATATTTATAGTAAATTTAATTTGCAATAAGATTGGTTTTATACCATTTTTCGAACCAATGCATAATAACGGAGATATATTGAATTTTCGAAAATCCCCCCTCCCTCTGGTTCAATTTCAGCCATTAACGAACTTGATCTGTCTTTTTACATAAAACGGTTAAATATCGAGTTTCGTTACGATCAAACAAAAATTGCGACCGCTAGACCGTTAACAGGCAAATATATATATATATATATATATATATATATATATATATATATATATATATATATATATATAATTTTGAACGGACCTCATTTTCGTCATCTCCTGGGTAGGATCGATGGACATTTGGAGAAATGTTTCGAAAATCGCGTCAAGAGTACGACCCCAATAGCTGATTTCCCTTAAGGGAAATTTTCTAACATGCAGATATCTCGTGTAGTATTGGAGATAGAGAATAAATGTAAAAATATGTATAGTACATTTAATTTGCAATAAGATTGGTTCTGTACAATGTTTCGATACGACTTATGGTAACGGAGATATTTCGAATTTTCAGAAATCTCCCCTCCAACCCCCTCCTCCCACTTGTCCGATTTCAGCCGTTAACGAACTTGATCTTTCTTTTTCAACGATTAAATATGGAGTTTGGCAACGATTAATCCAAAATTGCGACCACTAGAGCATTAACAGACACACATATATATATATATATATATATATATATATATATATATATATATATATATAATGTTGAACGGACCTCATTTTTGTCATCTCCTGAGAAGGATTGATGGACATTTGTAGAAATTATTCGGAAATCGCGTCATGAGTACGACCTTTATAGCTGATTTCCCCTAAGGGAAATCTGCTAAAAAGAACAACTCTCTTAATACTTGAGTTACGATAATATGCATAGAAGAACCATTGTAGAGCATCAATAGATTAAGAAGATTTGTTCTAGAACAGTTTACGATCTGACTGACTATAACTGAAACGTTTGTGGATTTCCACCCCCCCCCCCTATTCCAGGTCCGATTTCATCCAACAAATATGATCTTAGGTGTTGATTGAAACTGTTAAATATCGGGATTGGCATACAGCAAACAAACATTTTCGAAACAATAACGTAAGGTCTTAATTGACAACACCACGAATTTGCAATTAGCTCGAATAATAAAAGTCTCTTGAAAATAGTATTTGGTATATAAGCTTCAAATGAAGTGGTTCAAGTAAGATCTCCATGATAACCCCCCCCCCCCATTTCACCATGCACAATGTTTACTACACTGACACCCTCTATGTTTTACACCTACTAGCACCAATTGCTTTGGTGTTAGTTCTTTTTGACTGATTCTTACACGAATGGTTCTCAAAGTGACATTTGTAACCTCGCTTATTGTTCTATCAATTCTTCAAATTTTTAAAATGTGAAAATTGCCTAACATGGATGCGATTTTAAAATATTATTTATTAGCATTATTTTTAGTGGTTAGTCATTGTTCTCATAGTGGTATGTATAAACAGTATCTGGGTAATACCTATTCGAGAATGTTCTGGATTTCATATATTTTAATGTTGATTCTTTGTTTTTTTTCCTTTTTTAGGAGATTTGTTAAATAACTTTGGTGGAGATAAAATCAAAGGAGACCTTTTAGACATCAATCCTCAGAATCTTGTAAGCCAATAGAGACATGTTATATATATTATTTTTTTTTTCTTTTGTTATCAAATTGTATGTGTTCTTCTTATAGTCAGAGGAAGAGTGTCCTCCCACAACACTCTGTGAAGAGTTAAAGCTCTCATGCATTGAGTGTCAGCTTACTGAAGACTGTGTTTATGGTAACATAACAACTGTCATTTGTACTGCTCCAAAGAAATGCAAGGTATGTTGTTCACTGTTGTTCTTTAGTTTGTATGCTATTTCATTTACAAAGAAAAGAATAATTCATGCTATTGTTCCTATTATAGGGTTCAAATTTACAAGGAGAATTTAAAAAGAATTATACTTGCCAATTTTGTTATCAGACTGAAAAATGGGAGCATAAATGTGTTGAAAAAGCTAATTGTGATTCAGTTTCTTCTCCTCGAGCCTATTACAGGTACATTATTTTTAAAGTTTTAAGTGGATTTATTGCTTTGATTGATTTTTTTTATCATAATTGTCAGTCTTTATAACTACTTTGTTTAATTTTTATTTTAAGTATTATCATAGTGTAGTTGATTTGACACAAAAACCAGGAGTGCCTATATAATCTGAAAATTATAGTTAACCAGGGTATTTCGTAAGTAAAATATATATCCTACCGCTATTTGTCTCAATTTAGGAAATATTGAAAATTATATAGCACGCTTTTAGTCATTCTGTCTATTGAAATCAAGTAATTTCTTTGAGTTATGACAAATTCACTAATGAATTTATATAGTTGTTAAATTAAATATTATAAAAAGAGAAAATATAATTATCAGTGAATGTATACAATGGAATTCCATTTAGTTTTTATTTTGTATATACATTTTTTCTCTATGTGAATTATTAAGAGAGATATTTGCATTTTTTTTTTTTTTTCAGTATTCATTAAATCCTATTCCTACTCATCTCTTATTAACACTAAGTTGATAAATCATGGAATGGCTTATTCCTAGCTTTAATATAAAATATGATTGTATTAAATCTTTGATTGGGGCTCAGGTTGGCCATGTGAGTTAAGGCGTTGATCTTAATCTTGTGTGGTAAATCTCTAGAGTGGCGAGTTCGATTCCCGGCCTGGGCAATAGGAATTTATTAGCTGACAGACTCATTAAATAAATTCCTTAGTTACACCCTGGCTAAAAAAGGGTGGTGATCTGTAGATAACCCATTCCAATTAGCCATAGTAGCATAAAGTGGACATAAATTAAAAAAATAAATAAAATCTTTCCTTTGTGAGATACATGCATATACATTTAGTGTGGCATTATAATTAAGATTTCTTGTCTCAAAAATGTTTATTTGATTAATACTCAATATTTAACCCTATCTTCCACCATTAAAGATCATATTCGTTGATGACTGAAATTGGTCAATGAAAAGGGGTGGAGAATTTTATTTTCATTTGTATAGTATTTAAAAAAAAAAGTTATGAAAACATTGGGTCTTTATGAATTATCATCTTTCTTTCTTTAAGTACAATTATTTCCCTAACATAAAATGTACAAGGTACATCATGTAACAGTAGAGGAAATATTGTTCAAATATTTTCCTATTCATATTTTTGGTTTGATTAGTGGGTTTTGAGAAAAATTTAGCTTTTGAGACTGTGAGAATCACTTTGTCTCTAATTGTAAAAGAAATATATAAAAATATGGCATTTCTTCATTTTAACTTGTTCTCACTATGGCCTATGGGAGAGAAAGATTCTCAAGAACAAGCAGTGGAAGATTCTCAAGAAGTCTGTTAACCCTCTAATGGTTGCAATTTTTCTTTGATTGTTACTAGACTTGATATTAAATCTTCAAAAAGAGAGATCAAGTTCGTTAATGACTGAAATCGGACCCATGGAAGGGGGGGGGGTTTAGAGAGGGGAATTTTGAAAATTCAATGTTCTATACATATTTTCATATGTTTTCACATATTTGGATTTTATAGTTTCCCCCTTTCAGTAAACCCCCCCCCCACTCTTACTCATGTTATATTAATAATAAGCTTTTACGTCATGAACCATGTTATTAAAAGGTTAAATACAGAATATTGTTTTCATTGAACTTTTACTTTACTTCTTTTGTTCTTGGATTACTAAAATTTGAGTGATTGAGATAAAAATTATTCTGATTCATTATAAATTACAACACTAGCTATAGTAAATAGTTTTCAATAAAACTAATATGTTATATTCAGATATAATTCATTAATTATTTTTCTTTCCAGTCTAGAATATTTCTATCTATCTATTTAGTGCTGCGAGGTTGGCTGGCCTGTTTGCTTACAATTCAGATGCTTTCCGTTGTAGAGATTATGAACTTGTTAATTGACTGAAAGATTTCTCATTATCGTTTGTATTTATTCACTTAACATTCACGGTGGTGTTACCAGTATGTGATTTATCTATTGTAGACCTTCGCATGGGAAATCTGCTTAGTTTATGCAGTCCCTTCATGACAGCCCTTTTATCCTCCTGACAAGGTGCCAGTGAAAATTTGGATTCTTAGTTTTGTTAAACTGAGAACTACGTCAACTGGTGTAAATTAACTTGTGTATTTGTGGTTAAACTATTATAAAATTAATATCATATAAAAAATGTTTACATTTATTTTACTTTCAGCTCTTTTAATGTAACAGAAAATTAGATTTATAAAATTTTATATCTCAAACTTTATTGAATATTTTTTTTGTTTTTAATCCTTTCTTTCAGAACAAACTGTACTGTAAATGATGATATTCTCTGTCTTGGGAGGAGAACATTTCAACGAAATCTACCATGTAACTGGACTGGGGGCCACAGGTGGTCAACTGCACTTATTCTTAGTGTCACTCTTGGAGGCTTTGGTGCTGATAGGTGAGCTTTTTTTTGTGCTTCATTTTTGAAAAATGAAGTTCAAAATTTACTGAAATCTGTTACTATTTGATAGTTGGTATAGTAATTTTATTTACATTGATAGTCTTTAGCTTAAAGGGTTTAGTCCTCAGTGTTAACCTTTCACAAGGAAATAAAAGCATCCATAAATTTTTATAACCACTCCCTTTTTCTCTAAGAAATATATTTCTTCCAGATCAAAATATCTCTCCTGTTTGCACTGTAGTTACTGGTGGGTGGGAGATAATTAACATGGTTTTATCTTTAAATAAAAAGTTGAAATACCCTCCAGAAATTCTAGTTCTCCTGTCTTTTTACTTCTCTAATTCTCTTTGTTTTGTAAATCCATGTTGGTCTGTCATTTGTAGCATTGTCAATCTGATGAAGGCTTTAAACTTTTTTACATGGTGTACAATCATTTGGTTCCTTCATCTATTCTGATTTGTGTGCCTCCTTCTATGTTATTTTTCTTTGTTACGGTCTATCACATATATATTGATTGAGTTACTAATGTCAACAGAACTCCCCTGGAAGTTTTCTTATTTCTCAATACTTATTCTAAGCCCCAGGCCTTTTATCAGATGTGTAAACTGGAACTCTTCAGCCAATGCCACAGCATTTGGTCAGCAAATGGAGTATGCTATTTGAGATCGAGGAGTGGCCCTAAGAACAGTGCCAGCAATTGAACATATTTGTAAATTTATGAGGTACTGGAACGGCAAATGGTAGTGAAAAGGAACCAACCAATGATTTGATGGTGATTGTTGATCAAGGTGGCATTGACGAAAGGAATTGTTTCAAAGGGAAACATTTAGTAAATAAAATGCTCTTTAATTTGCGCTCAGAAATTCAGGAGTATATTAAGCTCGAGTGAGCTATAAGTTCTCCAGGTGTGTGAAGTGTCTAAAGCTTCAGTTTCAGTCACACTCAGTTTGTAGAAGTCATATTCAGTTTGTACAGTTCAGCAAGAGAATCTTCTCACAGACAGCAGCCAATTAAATGTTAGATGTGCCTAGTACCCTAATTAAAGGTGTAATTAACAATTCAATACTGAGGCCAAAGAGATAGCTGGGGCCACTTGATAGAGAATTCTTTATATTGAAAGTTAACTTATATTTCAATCCACCGACGGGTAACTCTACTAGCAGATTAATATATTAGTTAACAAAAAAATATTCCACAATATCCTGTAAAACTACCTCTTGAAAATGAGTTATATTCTAAATTATTATTCATAATAAATAAATATAATTAAAATATAATTTGGACCTGTAAGGGTCCCATTTATCAAGAGGTGCTGGTTTGTCACAGAGGTTGTATGTTTCCAGTATAGACGTCAGCATGATATCTCAGGCTAGAAAACAAATGCCTGCTCCCTTCACAGTTGTTTATTATGTGTGACTGAGTGTTTTCAGAGCATGGGTTCCATCGTCAGTGCCCTCCTGGCAAAAATTTAACATTAAAAGTGTTATATAAGCTGTCATTAAATTAAAATAAGAAATACATGTACATATTAAAACTCTGTGTCTCTGGTAACATGCTCTTTCAGCCGGGTACTAAATTCTTCTACCACTTTGCCCAACAAAATGTTTTATATTCTCATTCTAATACTTGTCTTTCAATAAGTACATATATTTCTTGTTTTAATTGACAGCTTATATGACATTTTTAATGGTAAATTTTTACCAGCAGGGCACTGGTGATGGAGCGTATGCTTTGGAAGTGCTCTGTTGCATATAATAAACAACTGTGAAGGAAGGAGGTGTTTATTTTCTTATCTGATATACCAGATTCCTTCACCATCCAACTCCTCAAAAATGGAGCATATCTCTTAAAAAAAACTTTGTGGTTGAAAACAATAGAGCTTTTGGAGGCCTTCCTCTTTTCTATTTCTTGCCAAGACACTGAAAAACAAAACAAAAAATAAAATAAAATAGTTCCCATGAATAAATAAATGTAAGGAGTGAAAGTTTTTCAAAAGGACCACAGAGTCTATCAAGAAAAATTAAGAACTGTAATGGTTACAATACTTTTTAAAAAAAGCCTAATTTTAAATCCTCAAGACAATTTTTATGAGATTTCATAATATAAAGATCTGTGGATAGCAAAACTCTCATTGTCAGATGGACAAACTAGAGAATTTATATATATGGAGGATGAGGCTATTCTTCATTCAGATTGCGGGGCTCAGGTTGGCCGTGGGAGTTATGGCTTTGGTCCTAATCTCGCGTGGTAGATCTAGAGTGGTGGGTTCGATTCCCGCCCTGGGCAGTAGAAATTTATTTAATGACGGACTCATTAAATAAACTCCTTGAGCCCATCTTGGCTAGAAAAGGGTGGTAACCTGTAGATAACCCATCCTGATTAGCCTAGTAGCATAAAGTGGACGTAAATAATAATAAACAACCAAACAAACCTTCAGATTGCCATTCATTTCAAAATTGAAAGTTTATAAATATCTTTCAGGAACATTTTTTTAATCAAGAATATAATTTTGCTTCATAAAAAGTCCCATAGCTGACAATATCCACTTATAATTACTGCAAATGTAGCAAAATATCATTAATGATAAATTATATGATGATTAGAAAATTATAAAAATAGCAAGCAATTTCTAATACATGAGAGGATGAAGGAATTCTGGGAGGGAATCTTCTTGGTTTTCTCCAGGACAATTAACTCAGACCACCTCTTCATAGAGTATAGATATTCATGTGCCAGCATGGATAGAATGAAGTCAGCACTGTAGTCAGTGGAATTACAATCTTCTCAGAGAAAATGACACTAGAGAAGAAAGACTTTGTAAGATCAAAACTGTATTTGGTCTTTCTGGTAGTTTTGAAGTGTGTACTTATTAAGCAGAAAAAGGCCTACCAGCATTGAAAAGTAGAAATTCTAAAAGTAAGAAATAATCCTGTTGAATAACAAATACAAAAAGTTTAACTATCTAAGGTGAGGTCTTTCCACATGAAAAACGTGTCCACCAAATCTTTTTTATGCTCTTTTAATATTATTTTCTTTTTTTTATCTCATTTTACCTTCTTTATTTTTCCATAGGTTTTATCTTGGATACTGGCAAGAAGGAATAGGAAAACTCTTTAGTTTTGGTGGACTTGGAGTATGGACTATTATTGATTTCATCCTCATTGCTATACAGTATCTGGGGCCAGCAGATGGATCATTGTATATATAGTGAACTTCATTGTAATCTCATCCTAAAAAATAATATTGTGATAACTTTTTTTAGAAATTTCTATTTTTTATTATATAAAAAATGTTCCTTCTAGTTTCTTAGTCTATAACTTTGTACATAGTCATGTAAATATTGTACAGAACTTTATAATTATAAACTTTTCTATGTTATATTCTTGTGTAAGAAAATATTAAAATGAATTATTTAAAATTCTATGAATCATTTTGTAGCCCGAGATCACCTCTGTATAAAAAAAATGGGCATAATAAATAGTGAGTTGGTTACTCCAAAGTATATGTTAAAAATATGCTGTTGGTGACAGCCATTATTATATGAAACAATGCATAGAACAAGATTTGAATGCCATCAATAGTTTAAATATAATTGGACCTATAACATTTTAAGATCTGGTGAGATTTTTCGAATACCCTCCCTCCAAACCCAAATACTCCAGGTTCTTAACTAGAAAACATTTCTTTGATCCATACCATAGTCGATATTTAACCATTCATGCAACTCTTAAGTTCATAGTCGTTAATGGTTGAAATTGGGCTAGTAATAAGGGAAGGGGGGGGGGGTTTAGTGGGGAGAGGATTCGAAAATTCAAAATATCTCCGTTATAGAGTTGGATCATAAAACATTATAGAACCAATCTAGTTAAACTATTATTAAATACAATTGTTGTGCATTTTTTCGTAATTTAAGTATTAAGGGTGTTATACTTTCTTGTTTTCAGTCTTGAGTAACCCCCACTCCCTTTCTAATCGTCGGTTTTAGCAGATTTTTTACTTAAAAATAGAGAATATGTGGCGACATGAGGTCCAAAGTATAACAGCGGGGGGGGGGGGGACTCTTCTTATGTTAAGCAGCCCCTGCATGACGGATTTTTATTTGAGTGATTGCGTAACAAACGGTCGTATAGAAAGACGGACAGACAAGATTTTCAATGTTGATGCCATTATTCTTAGAATGGTCTGAAACGTGATAGTAATTTAAATAGAAATCAGACAAACCTTAGAGTTTCATTAATAAAGATTAAACTTGCAATAAGATTGATTTTATACAATGTTTAGATCCAATGCGTAATAACGGAGATATTTTCAATTTTTGAAATCACCCCCCCCCCCTTCCACTAGTTGAATTTTCAGCTCTTAACGAATTTGATCTTTAATTTTACATAAAACGTTTAATAATAGAGTTTAGTTAGCATTAAGACTGCTAGACGAATGTATATATAGTTTTGAACGTACCTCATTTTTGTCATCTGGAAATTTGAAGAAATTTAGTATGCTCATGGACATTTGAATAAATTTTGAGGACTTAATGAAAAAAAAGTCCGTCACGCAGGGGCTGCGTAAACTAAGCAGATTTCCCGCATGAAGTTTAACAATAGATAAATCTACATACCGTTAACACCAAGGTACGTATAATACACAACACCACCACGAATATTCAGTGAATAAATACAAACGATAATAAGAAACCTCCCGACGGAAAGCATCTGAAATGTAAACAAACAGTTCTGCCAACTTCTTACCGGAAAGAAAAACAATTGCTGAAATATATCTGAATATAACTTATTAATTTGATTGAAAACTATTTACTATATCTAGTACTGTAATTTATAATGAATCAGAATATTTTTATCTCAATCAATCAAATTTAAGAAGTCCATAAACTTAAGAAGGGGGGGGGGTCACCAGGAAATATTTGCATGTGCCTTGTATAATAAAGGTCTCTTGAAAACAATATGTGGTATTAAAGCTTTGAAAGATGTGGTTTATTACATAACCGAGTATTGTTTATGAACATGAGAAGAAGTGGGGGTTTGCTAAAGGCTGAAAAATGCAAATATCTCGGTTAATATTCAAGATAGGGAATAAATGTATATGACAATATTTATCGTAATTTTCTATAAGATTGATTCTGTACATTTTTTCGATCTGACGTATAGTAACGGAGATATTTCGAATTTTAAAATTCTAACCCCCCCCCCCTCCTCCCCTGGTCCGATTTCAGCCATTAACATACTTGATCTTTCTTTTTACATAAAATGATTAAATATCATGTCTCGTAACGATCAAAGAAAAATTGCAACAACTAGAGTGTTAGCAGACATATATATATATATAAATACATATACACACACATGTATACATACATACAGTTTTGAACGGACCTCATTTTCGTCATCTTCTAGATAGGATCGATGGACATTTGAAGAAAATTTTCGAAAATCGCGTCATGAGTCCTCAATAGCTAATTTCCCTTAGAGGAAATCTGCTAAAAATGTAAATTTCTTCGCACCTATTAGAAAATCAAAAAATGTCTATAGGATCTTTTTTGTTCATCTTAAAAAAAAATCTATGACTTTGATTTTTTTTTTTAATCAAGAAAAGATATGTCAGTGAAGTTGAGAGCAGGATAGGATCAATTTCCACATGATAAATACTATTTACATTTTATTAAAAAAATAAAATTATAAACCCAATAAGAACAGTATATTTATAGGTACTTAATTTATTTTGCAAATGGTTTTTTTCACTTTTGGCGATTTCATAATAAATTGTAAAAAAGGTGGATGATAAAAAGTAACTAAATACTATTTACATTTTATTAAAAAAATAAAATTAAAAACCCAATAAGAACAGTATATTTATAGGTACTTAATTTATTTTGCAAATGGTTTTTTCACTTTTAGCGATTTCATAATAAATTATAAAAAAGGTGGATGATAAAAAGTAACTTCCCATGCCGGGAATCGAACCCGGGCCTCCTGGGTGAAAGCCAGGTATCCTAGCCACTAGACCACATGGGAGCTTGGATAAGCAAATTTTAAAATGTAAGAAAATTACTTGCTGCATTATATATCTCCTACATTTGTCAACGAAAGAGTTAAATTATGTTTCAATTTTGTATCTCAATGCTTGTTAGTATATTTTAGTCCCTCATTAACATCTAATATTTAGGACATATAAAGATAAAAACACTGATTATTCAGCCTAATGTAAAGCTTTAGATAACAACTATTTGTCTTTATATAAGGTGTAGTTGTATCACTTATGCAATAATCTTAGTATATAGTGCACAAAGTGCTTACTTATTATCCATTATAAACGTTTGTGCATCAGAGAAGACTTTTGTTCAGAATGTTAAACTGTGAAACAAAACATTTTTTGAGGTTAATATTTAAATCAATGGTACAGTCTGTTAAGCCAAGAGAGCTTATAAGATCTCAGATAAAAGTATTTGGAAATACTCTCATAATACATGATCAAAAGTTTAACATCAAACAAAACTGCTATATAACAGGTTTTGGAAAAGCAGTCTATGAAATGGGATGTGAAGTTGACAATCTTCTAAAGGATCACATAAGAAAGGGAATTTTTATAGTGCCTGAAGGCAGTATTGGAGCAGAAAATCACCATTTGACTGATAAAAGTAACTATAAGGTATTTCAAGGAGCCAGGGACAATATCCCAGATATGAATTCCTACCATGCTACAGAAGAGGTAATGAAGCTCATTGAAACTCTAACACATGATGATCTACTTTTAGTCCTCATTTCTGGTGGTGGTTCAGCACTTTTATCTTGCCCAACGCAGCCTTTGAACCTCACTGAGAAAATAAATATAACAAAATTGCTTGCTCGGTCTGGTGCTGATATTAAAGAGTTAAACACTGTTAGGAAACAACTTTCAGCTGTCAAGGGTGGGAGACTTGCTCAGCTAGCATATCCTTGCCAAGTTATATCTCTCATTTTGTCAGATGTAATTGATGACCCCATTGATATGATTGCAAGTGGTCCAACTGTTAAGAATGAGGATAAGCCTGGCTCAGGCCTAAAAATCCTTGAAAAATACTCACTCCTGGATCAGGTATCAAATGATGTCATTAAAGTACTATCAGAATATACTGATAATATAGAACCAGTGGTATTTGAACGAAATCAAACATTTATCTTAGGCAATAATTCAAAAGCATTGTATTCTGGTAAAGAATTCATTGAAGAAAACAACAAAAAGTGTTGTGTGCTTTCAACAAATGTCGAGGGATCAGTAGAAAATGTTTCTGAAGAATTGGCCAAGTTAACTCAAATAGTAATCGAACAATTAAAGAATGGAATACCCATAGTCAAATATAAGGAATCATATTCAGATCTCATTGAACATTTATGTATAAAAAAAGAAAAACTAAATGAACTGGATGATATTTTAACCTCAGGTGTGAAAGAACTGTTTTTAATTTTGGGTGGGGAAACTACAGTTACAGTAAAAGGAAAAGGAAAAGGAGGTCGAAATATGGAACTTGCTTTAAGATTTTCTCAGAAAATACATAATGTTTTGCAGAGCAGCCATTTGTCGGAAGGAATAAGTGTAGGCTTGCTATGTGCAGGAACAGATGGAATTGATGGTCCTACAGATTCAGCAGGAGCTATTGCATATTATGGACAAGAGGATGAAGCAAAAAAACAAGGTCTTAATACTGCAGCCTACATTTCTAATAATGATTCTTACAACTTTTTCAGGAACTACAATAACGGGCAAGATTTAATAGTAACAGGCCATACAGGAACGAATGTAATGGATGTAATTATTCTTTACATTAAGGCTGTACAATGATGAGGGAAGTATTTATTATTTTAATAAGGTGGTATTATTATATCATAAAAAAAACAGCTGACTCTGAGAAACAAAACTTTAGAAAGAGAATAAAATATAAGCAAACTTAATGTAAATCAATTACAGTTAAAATAAATCATCACAAAATAATAGAATTTAACAAATAATTTCAAAACTATCACCAATACAACCAAAGCAATTGCTACAGACTGCAAATAAAAAATTATTTTAAAATGTTATAATTTTTTAAGTAACATCTTGTACAAAACTATTTATTTATTTGTCAATAAATTTTATTTTCGAGTACAAATATTTTTCAATTTATTTTTTAAATGTCAAAATTATTTTTTCCTTGTTATTGTGAGAAATAATGTAGGATAAATATATATATAGATATATATGGCTTTCAGCATATTGTGCCATTTTCAAATGCTGGCACGTTTATACCTTGATAGTTTTGCAGCAATGTACTGCACTGGCTGAAGCTCGACTGGCTGTCATGATGCGAAGGATGCCAGAAGCAGGAGTTTCCAAACATAGGGATGAAGAATAAATTCTTCCCACAACAATTTTAATTTATTGCATGGGGCCTTTCAGCACATCTGAGATTTGCAGCAAAGTACTGCTTCGACTGAAGCTTAACTAAATTAAAATCGTCATTGCAGAGAGATCAAAGCACTTCCCCAACTCCTATGAGCTATGTAACTCACATCATTATAAGGTCTGCTTTCAAATTCCTCTTTTGAAAAAGAAACACCCAGACTGCGAAGTATTCGAAGAGGTAACTTGGTTCAATGAGGAGAGCAGACATAGTAGCTATCCAAAAAAATGAAAATAAAGGTTTAATTCTGGATCCTAAAGTCCATTTTGAGATAAGCAGAAGAAATGGGTTTAGACAAGATGCTGCTTCTATTTTTCACAAAAATATAAAACAGAAGAGAGGATGGTGAAAGGGCTACAGTTCAGGTCAAAAGGAGTTCTCCATCAAGAAAAAGCCTAGACTTTAGAAGAATATTGACCAACAAAGAGATAATCGATCTTTGGATTCTTGAACTATCACTTATATATATGAGATAAAGATATATATAAGCTATCTAAGATCTAGCTAAGATATCTCCCAATCATCAAAATAAAAAATACAAAAATACCTAACTTTTCACAGACTAATTTAATTATTATAAAAAATATTATCAATAAATGGACAAATACGGAACTGACTTACAGATTATTTTGTTTTTATGTGAATATATATATATATATATATATATATATATATATATATATATATATATATATATATATACTAGCTCAGATACCCGGCTTCGCCCGGGAATTCATTTGAGGATGAATGGTGATGGTATTTTTTAGCAGGCTTTACATTGCACAATATTTTGACATTTACCCGTCCCAGTGTTTAGGATTGATACCCGGCTTTCCCGTGGATTTGCTAATAATAGAATTATTTGTTCGATAAGGCTTCACAGTCTTCGATATTTTTATATTTCCCGTCTCTTATACATGTAAATATGGTGAATTTTTATTTCAGGCCTCCCTTTTAACCCCCACTCTCGTAAAAATTTTAATATAACTTATAATCATGGAAGAATTAATGCTAATTGACATACCGAGTTTTGTTAAGTTCGGTTCAGCCGTTAGTGCCCGCTAAAGATTTAACGTATAACTCATTTATACTTAGGTATACGACAAAAGTGTATATAACAAAAGTTACCCCAAATAATAAGATAAACAACTTTTGTTATGTTTATATTTGCGGAAAAACCAATAGGATACGAAATATCGCTATTTTTAATTTCAGGCTTCCCTTATAACCCCCACTCCTGCCCGTCCATAGAAATGTTGGTATGGCTTATTATTATGAAGGCCTCACTGCTAATACACATACCGAGTTTTATTTAGTTCGGTTGTGTCTTTTTTGGCAAATATTGTAATATTGTTGACTCCCGCTATAATTTTTAGCGTATCACGCATTTAAACTTCGGTATACGACAAAAGTGTATATAACAAAAGTTACTCTAAATAACAAAATAAACAACTTTTGTCATGTGCATATTTGCCGAAAAACCAATAGAAAACGAAATATCGCTATTTTTAATTTCAGGCTTCCCTTATAACCCCCACTCCTGTTCGTCTCAGAGAAAATTAATATAGCCTAAAGTCTAAGTTGGGTTAGTAGTAATATACATACCAAGTTTCATAAAATTCGGTTCAGCCGTTTATGCGTGAAAAGGTAACAAACAAACAAACAAATAAACAAACAAACAAACAGACACCAAAGAAACAAAATGCAGTTATGGTGTCTATGACATGTGAAACGAAAAGTTATCGTGAAATTTCGCGAAAAAAATCAATGTACAGACAGAGGTTACAATTTTATATATATATAGATATATGAAAAAATAAATATTCCTACCATTAGTTCTATTCAGGTTACCTCGAACTCTCTGAGTGTAGAAGTTCACACTATATTAAGTTTTATATTAGTCATAAATTTGCTTCATATTCACACCATTTAGGTGACTTATATATATATATATATATATATATATATATATATATATATATATATATATAAAGAGCAGTTACACATCTGGTAGATAATATGTCATCTTCATCATAGTTTCTTTTCATGTTAGTAACATACTAATATGACCATCTATTGTCATTTATTAAACAAACAATTAATTCAAGGGGCTCAGAGGTCTGCCATATGAGTTGAGGCATTGGTCTTAACCTTACTTCATAACCTAGAGTGGTGGGTTCAATTCCCACCTGGGCAAAAATTTATTTAGTTAAACTCATAAAATAATATCCTTAGTCTCCCCATTGCTAGACCAGTAGATACTCTATAACTAGTAGATAACCCATGCCATGTCCTTTGCAGCACAAAAGTGGGCGTTAATAAATATCAATATTATTAGCATCATCACACCCAACATAATGCAATCTTTTTTAAATAATATTTAAGATTTGATGGTAACTCTGTTTAGATTAGTGGGGATACATTTTTTTGTCATGTTGCAGATCATTTGTAAATCAAGATGGATAAAAGAATTCTTGCTAGCTTGTCCGCCCATTTGTACTCAATCAAAGCCGATTAAAATTTCTATAT
The DNA here is from genome assembly GCA_019009955.1 of Riptortus pedestris. Taxonomy (NCBI): domain Eukaryota; kingdom Metazoa; phylum Arthropoda; class Insecta; order Hemiptera; family Alydidae; genus Riptortus; species Riptortus pedestris. The sequence goes on from CM032231.1 coordinate 74,633,414, forward strand.
TTATTAGTCTCTCAAGGTACAAACAATATGCTACATGATAACTTGATTTCTAATCTAAAACTTTAATGCCAAAACATATTTCTCAATACCACCAGAAATATTTTATTTTGTAAAGAAATATATGTAAGAAGAATATTGACCAATCTATGGCAGAATGTTAACAAAAAAAAAATGAAAAACTCAAATGATTATTGAAATTATTTTTACTTCTCGACTAGTTTCAAGTCCAGTCTACATAATGCTTCGCCGGGAGAAAACATAGTACAATGGTTTTAATAATCATTTGAGATTTTTCATTCTTTTGTTGACCTTCCACCATAGATTGGTTAACTGAAATTAAATAAGCCATATGTTTGCAGTAAATTGGATAAAAAAGAAGTTTTGTGCACTAAAGCATTGTTTTGATTAATGAATTTTATATTTTTGCTTCCAGTTGCCTAAATGAAATAGAATTCATTCCTACATAAAAAAAGAAGCATATTAAACAATAAATTATGTTTAGAATTTATTTTTCAGCATTAAAAAGTTGTTTTGAGCAATAAATTTCAAAATTTAGACCCCCTACTCCTGAGTCTGAAATAGAACTAATTAGAGTAACATGAGAATGCCTCAATAGAATTTAGAAATTGTTTGAACACTATGCATTACTACCATTAAAAGGAGCATGGTGTCCTTCAAAATAGAAACATATATTCATCAATATTTTGGTTAATATAGGTTTTATGAAAAAAAATAAATTGTAAGATAAAATATATGTAGCAAATTCCAAAAACAGATTTAAATTTAATTTTCAACAAATGTTTTACCAATGGATTCCAAAACCACTAACATTTATTATTTCATACTGAGTGATCTAAATTCTTATAACTATTATTCTTATAATTTTAGAATCAGTTCCCAGTTCAGATTATGGATATACCAAGAGAATAACTGGACAGGAAGAACATTTACTTGTGTGTGATAAAAAGTGAGGGGTTATTTAGTTTATAAATTAACGGAATGCTTTTATTTAGATAGGGAAGCATTTATATTTTGAAGTGGTCAGTGGTGAGAACATAATAGGAATAAAGGATGAGTTGAAAGAAAAAATAATATAAAAATATTTATATATTTACATTATGCTACATTAGTAATAAGATTGTGTGAAGGTTGTGTAGGAAGCACAGCTGGTTGTGGGGCTGGTTGAATTAAATCACTGACTGATGAAGCAGCGAGTATCATTCGTATAGCACCTCCGAGACTCACTAGTTCAAGTGTTAGTTTTTCCTCTTCTTCAACTCTCTTGCGTAGCTTCTTCAGGAGTTGAACAATCTCTGGAGAGGCAGTGTCCAACCGTTTCTCATAAACATCTCAAAATAAAGCAACAATTTTAGTTAACTTTTTTTATTTATATATAATGCCTTAGAAACTTTTCCTAAGTGAAACATCTGATCCCCACCTCCTTTACTAGCATGCCTATTTTTTTTATTACTATTATTAATAGAGGGTTGTTTTCAAAAATGAAAAAAAAAAAAAAAAAAAAAAAAAAAAAGCATTTAGTGGCATATATTAATGGAATCTTGAAGACATCAAGCATCTAATGGCTTTCAGTAAGTTTAGTAATATTCAAAGATCAGCTTCTGAAAGAACTGAATGGTTGCAAATAGAAGGTATAGCCTTTTGATCGTGATAATGATATTAATGGGAGATTTAAATTCTTAGCTGTTATTATTATTATTATTCTTATAATTTAAGAGTCAAAATTTGAGTGAGACAATTATACTTTTGACAAAGAGTCCCTCTCTGTCAAATGAAAAGAGATAGAAGTTCAAAAATGAAGACATTTGAAAATAAAAGGACTTTCTAACAACTTCTAAACAGGTACAATTAGAGAGCTCTTAGTGAAAACAATGAATAATATATACATAATTGACTAGATTAATTAAAATACTTTTATCAAATATAACTCCATTTATTATTATCAAATATAAGTCAATTTATGAAATTTTGTTAGTGTGTGGCCAATTATAATTTTATTAAGTGAAATTCCAAGAGGAGAGACTTACAGCACTAATTAAAATAATAAGATGGTTTTCAAGGCCTTAAAAAAGTATATTAAATTAATCAATAGGAATTATAAAATTAAAAATAGAAATCTTTATCATAAAAATAAGAATCTTACCGAGAAGTATATTAGCAACATCAATTAAGGTGCTTGTAAAGCGACAGTCACCAATATTTCTTATCAAAAATCGTAGAAGAGTACCAATACTTTTATCAGGCCTAGAAATTAAGGCATTCTCCAAACCTTTTCGCCTGAAAATATTTTATTAAATGCACTTTTAATCAATTGTTTAAAAAAGAACTAATCCTAATAGATGATATTTAATGATATAATTTAATTTTTTCACAAATATTTTTTGGAGTAACAATATACTGAAATATGAGGATTTATGATAAAATTATATAGAATTTAAAAGATTAATTTATCGTTGAGGGGGAAATGTCCAAAGGTTAATTAACTAAATCTTTCTACAAAAACATTAAACAAAATTAAATTATGAAATGTAATAATATGAAGGTAAAATAAATAATTTACCTGATTAACTCCTGAAGGAGAGAAACTGTAACATGTGGTGTTTTGTTCATTACGTAAGGAACCAGTACGCAGTCCAATGACTTTGAATACTGGAATTTTCTAAGGCAAGTATCGTGCTTTGATTGAACTTGTTTTGTGTCATGTTTCACAACTGCATCAACATTTACAGCAGGTGTGTACTTGTCACTATAGTAACGATAAGAACTTTTAGATTTTTTCTTAGGCTTTTCACTTTCTGCAATTTCAGCCTCCCTCCTTTGGACAGAAATGATCCCATCAACCGTACCAACAGCAAGTGTCTCGTCATTAGGCTAAAATTCAATCAAATCAAAAAAAGTGTAAGTGAACTTGGTTTTCAATAATAAATAATTATTTGTACGATAACAATTATTATTATTCTATATAATAGATGTTTTATCAATGTCTTTATTGTTAAGCTATAGACGGAATGTATGTAGATACTGAGCAACATTCTACCTATACGACTTAAAAGCAGAGAACATCTTGTATTTTCAACATTCATAAAAGTGTCAATTTTATAAAAATTTAATACAAGAAGTAAATATTCTTACTGTTTTAAATATTAGTTCACCACTAATATAATTTTCTTACATATCAACAGCCATTTCATCTCAGTAACATTTTGTTTCTCTTATTTGTCAACATTGGACTCCTGGAGGACAACATTGCTTAGAGATATACATATATATTGAAAATTAATAGTAGCCTAGTTATATTACTTGACCCACTACCTGTTAATGTTGTGTTATGAAAACAACTGTGTACAACACATACTATATTTGAAATAATATTAAATTAAACTATATATATAAAATTGTAAACTCTGTCTGTACATTGATTTTTTTCGCGAAATTTCACGATAACTTTTCGTTTCACATGTCATAGACACCATAATTGCATTTTGTTTCTTTTGTGTATGTTTGTTTGTTTGTTTCCTTTTCACGCATAAACGGCTGAACCGAGTTTTTGAAACTTGGTATGTATATTACTACTAACCCAACTTAGACTTTAGGCTATATTAAAATTCTCTGAGATGAACAGGAGTGGGGGTTATAAGGGAGGCTTGAAATTAAAAATAGCGATATTTCGTTTCCTATTGGTTTTTCGGCAAATATGAATATAACAAAAGTTGTTTATTTTGTTATTTAGAGTAACTTTTGTTATATAAATTTTTTTCGTATACCGATTTATAAATGAGATATACACTAAAACCTATAGTGGAAGTGAACAGTTTAATTTGACACAAAATACTCAACCAAACTAAATAAAACTCGGTATGTGTATTATCATTAACGCTTTCATTATAATAAGCCACACCAACATTTCTAGGGACGGGCAGGAGTGGGGGTTGTAAGGGAGGCCTGAATTTAAAATAGCGGTATTTCGTTTTCTATTGGTTTATCGGCAAATGTGAACATAACAAAAGTTGTTTATTTTGTTATTTAGAGTAGCTTTTGTGATATTCATTTTTGTCTTTTAACAGTTTTTAAACGGGATATACACTATAAACTAAAGCGAGAGTCAACTATTTTATTGTTCGCTAACGATTGAACCGAACTTAACAAAACTCGGTATGTCAATTAGCATTAATTCTTCCATGATTATAAGCTATATTAAAATGTTTAGGTTAGAACGGGAGTGGGGGTTATAAGGGAGGCCTGAAATAAAAATTCGCGATATTTCATCGTCTATTTGGTTTTTGGCAATCGTGCACATAACATAAGTTGTTTACTTTTTTAATTAGCGTAAATTTTGTTTTATAATTATTTTTTTTGTAAAATAAGGTATGAAGCAAGTAATTTGCATAGAAATATTGATATGCTCAACAACACATTCCAATATGAACTACCCAGGTATCTCACCTGGATAAGTTAATTCAAACCCATGTTAGAATTTTATCCTTAATAATTCAAAACTATGTTATTTTTTAATGCCAGTAACAGTTTGCACCAAATAAGGTATACTGTCCCCACCCTTCTCTAAGTATATTTAATACATTATTTAATTAAAACGTGAAAAATATTTGAAACAGTTTTAGAATTGTGAAGATAATGTAATATGATTTTTTAATATATTTGAATGTATTAGAGGATAGCTATCCAAAATGCATTGCAGGTTGGCAGCACTGAGGCTATGTAAGTGTCGAGCTACTTCCTTTGTCCTATCAGTTCTGCCGCTTCCCTTCCGACCTCATATTGGTCTATGGTTACATGTTAATTGATGCTTATAGCAATGTATTATTATTCTCAGGAATGTGAATTTCTTTAATTATCATAAATAAATAATTTACAAGAATAAACGCTAGGGAGGTGCACTCAGGTATTTCTGGTATTTATTAACTCTGCTCCGTTAATGTATTATGATATACTTTACTGAAAACCAATATGAATACACAGTTAACAATCGAGACTTATGAAAGAGTGTTTTAATAGAGGCTATGACGTACCTAAAACAGCTGTCACCGTTGGACATTGTACCGCATGAAGGGAAAGAAACTTATTCATACGTGGTTTGGAAGATAGAATACATTCTAGGATTATGAATTATATGGTCCATCACTTTATAAAAAAAAAAACTACATACACAGAGGACGGGAAATATAAAAATATTGAGGACAGTGAAGTCTTAAATAACAAATAATTTTATTATTAACAAATCCACAGTAACGACGGGTATAAATTCTAAACACTGGGACAGGGAAATAAAAAAATATTGTGGAAAGTAAAGCCTTGCCAAAAACATACCATCTTCATTCAGCCTCAAATGAATTCCCGGGCGAAGCCGGGTACCTTTGCTAGTATATATATATATATAATTTAATATTTTTTTTTAAAATTTTTAATTATTTACCGAGGGTGGTAAATTTAATTTCGATTTTTTGAAAATTACTAGTTTGTTATTAGTACTGTATAAATAAACAAAAATTAAGAGAGTACAAAATTGGTAGAGTAAAAATTAACGTGTAATATTTATATACTTGATAAACTTGTATAAAAAAATCATTACAAATTTGTATCAGCAAATAATATGAATACAGGGACAACTACAAGGAGTCATATGTTGAATAAATGAAGAACTCAATCAAGAAAGTTTTACTGAAATTCGATATCAGATAATGAATAAGAAATGACCATTTTCGAAGCAGATTCTGGCTATTTCTATCAACACTTCAACTAGTAACTCCATATTTTACGTGATAAAATCTAATTTTTTGAATAAAAAAATTAAATTATTTTAACTTCCGATCTCAATGCCTAATTTAGTTGGCAATCTCTTTAATAATAATTTCAATAAAAATTAAGAAAAAACAAATTCTCCTGATGTGGCATCAACAGACATGAAATTATTTCAGTAAATAAATCAAATAATTTAAAATTACTTGATGTGCTCATTGTCTTGCACAAATCCTAGATAACTGCAGTTTTGTAACTTTATTTCTATGCAGACATTTGCTTTCTTTTACTATCAAAGTAATATAAAAGAAAAATTTTCAAAGAAGACAAAAGCTGTCTCCATTCAAATATGGTTAAAAAAGAATATCTACTAATTTTCAAAACCTTCATAAAATTAAAAAAACACAGACAGTTTGTTTTATCTTTAGATTACTACAAAGTCTCTCCGGCAGTCTAAGAATTTTTTTGTCTTTCTCCATAAAAATAAGGAAAAGGGAATATCAATTAGTAAGTATTTATGATTGCAATACTTACACTCACGCCAAGGCTCAGAATTGCATTAGGGAAGTCTAAGTTGTGGACAACTTTGTATGAAGCTACTTCATATATTTTTACATGCCTGTCCAAAGAACCTGAAAGTAACCTACTCCCAGAAGAAGCAAGCCCTAGGCATGTTACAGTTTTATGATGTTGCCAAACTCTTGCCAATAATCGCCCGCCAGCAAGTGCATCCCAAACTCGAACTTCAGTTCCACCTAAAGAATTAAAAAAAATGTACATTAAAGATTATTGCCATTATAAGATTACAATATAATTATTGTCGGCATAGTTTATTTAAAATTTTATCTTTTCATCATATCAACACCAAAATGCAAAAATATAAAAAATGATTAATGATGATGTTTCTTAGTATAAAAATAAATATTTAACTTTTCAATTTTGGCTTTTAACAGAATAATACCCAGAGGTACATAAAGGGACAATTACTGAGAAAATGATGGATTATATTTTTAGCCACACAAAGGAGCTCCATAAGGCAATTTCCACAATAATGAGGGTTCAATGTAAATAAATTAATCTCTGCTTTCATAAGATTCATTGTAAAAGATTATTATTTTTTTAGCAAACTTCCTTTCGTGGAATAAGCTACTAACAAAGGTTGGATGAGAAGGCCTAGGTCTAGGGCACCTATATGACAAAAATGTCGAGAAAAATGTGTACAACATTTATAGAAAATTAAAGTTGCAATTAGATTATTTGTATACCATTTTTTATCAGATTCATAGTAACAGATATTTTCAATTTTTGATTTTCACCCACTAATCCCACTATATTCTAGTCTATTTTCAGTTGTTAATAATTTGATCTTAAGCTTTACATGAATGGATTTTTGATTCAGTTAGGTAACTATCAATGCCTGCTAAGTTTGGCAAAATAAGTGTGTGTGTCCATATGAAATTTTGAATTGACCTCATTTTCGTCATCACCTAGGTAGGATCAATGGACATTTGAGAAAATCATTCAAAAATCACTTCATGCATTAGTACAACCTCGATAACTGATTTACCTTAAGGAAAATAAAAAAAAAAATTCAAATCCAAGTCAAATTGTTTATTAGTAAATTATATAATTAATAAAAAAGAAAAAAAAATCGTTCAACATACCAGCAGAAATAAATATTCCACTTGAAGGTAAAAATATAACACTTTCTACTGGGTAACCATGATCAATAGTAAATAAAGGGTCAGTGCCAGATCTTGAATCAAACATGCGCAATTTCTTATCATATGAGCCAGAAAGAATTATATTGGGGGATATAGGAGATACTGCACCAGCTCTAACATAATCCTGCAATATTAAGACTTTTGTGATGAGATTTATAAAAACCAAAATAAATAAATGACAAATGAATAATGTAAAGTAATCACTTCATGACATGAAAACTCTGATACTGTTGTAGAACTTCCAATATCCCATAATCTAACAGTTTTATCATCTGAAAAACTTGCTAACTGCTGTCTATCGCAGGTGAAAAAGCTCCTGTGGACAGGCCTAAAAAAAAAATAGAAAACAAAATTAGGGGTTTTTTTTTTATAAATTAACTACTGAAATCACAAAATGAAACCACCCACAATAAAGTAACATCTATAAATTTTGGTATTAGTTTATATTATATTATTATGCTGAACTATTAACTGAATAAAACATTATTTTTCTATTCTTGGTGGTTTACAAAGAATAGAAAAATAATTGGCTCAATCACTCTAGAACATTTTTTTAAACAAAAAACTATGTGAATGAAGATAATTAAATGTTTCTTAATCCTACTTGAAAAAGTAGAACTGAAACTCCCAGTGGGTACACTGGCAATTACGGAAATGTTTACTTTATAGTTTAACATTTAAAGAGTAATCAACAGCAGCTTTACAAAAATGTATTATAAGATGAGGGACATCAACACAATATTTCTGTATAAATAATTGTAAAGATAAATGAAATAAAAGGATTTTGTGTTTACCCTGAATGACCTTTCAATACTCTTAGCAAAAGCTTTTTCTCAACTAGAAAGACTTTAACATCTCCTTCTTCACTTCCAGCAGAAAGCAATTCACCATCTGATCTGTAAGCACCACCGAAAGCACTTTCTCGAAACTTACTTAAAGTTTTGTGAACAAGTTTGGTAATTGGGTTATACACTTGAACCTGAAACAAAAACAGTTTCAACAACAAATTTCAATAAATGGTTATGCTTGCTTTAAGTCATGCTACATTGTGTATTAATGAGAGTGTTCTAATAACAACATAAAACTACTATTTTTCACAAGTGTGACAAAAGCATGAAATTTAGGAAACACTAAAAAATAGAGACATCAAAACATAGGATAGAATAATATACATTCTGACATTATAGAAGATTGGAAGACAAATAAGGGATTCTCCTTTAGGCATCTCATCTACTTGTTTTTATTGTTAATAAAAATATTTTGTAAATATTATTCAATGGTTAACCTCTATATTAAACCTGGTAAAATTATATTATATAGTCTAGTAATTTATATTAAAAAGGACTTATAACACATACAAGTTTGAAATCCAAACTAGAAAAATGACTTTGGCTGACAATGTCTCTTAGGCTGAGAGCCTAAGCACAGAAATAGGTCAGGTGCTGATAAGTCAAGTAAATTTCCCACCTAATTCAATAAACTAACAGAAGATCTTAATTGATAATGTCACCACATAATGTTTTTTTATGTATCTCACAAAGTAAAAGTACTCATACAGAAGACAATATACAGCACACTATATACATCCCAACTACAGACCAAGGTCACTACAGTACACACCCTAGGGCTACCTCTCCTAGGTTCCACACCAAAGTCAAGGCTGACTGGTACAGGCTGTATAAAGATGTGTGCCGTGAACGACCCAATTCTGGCACTAGGCGACACCCTATAGCTCTGATGTGGAGGGATATTCATCAGTAGCTAAACTGGTGGAACAGCTTGAAAAAGAGCTAGAACCGATAGAGGAGGTGGCAGAACCTTCAACTCAGCTTCAGACCTGACTCAGAGAAGAGATACAAAGAACAATGTTCCAACTTGACGAGGATTCAGAGGAGGAACTACCTGCGTCGAAGGATAGATGCTAGGAAAGGGGTTACTCACAAGGTAATGAGAGGCTTAATGCCAGAGGAGAAGAGAGGCAAGAGAACAAAAGAGTTAGGCTTGTCATACCGACTACCCGAGGGGAGAATTAAAGGAACCTCTCAACATGGAGCAAATGGCCAAGCTATGATGAAAGAGGTTGGTCCAGAGGAGGAGATGGGTATTCTTCTCTGGATTTAATATATGAGCAGTAGTCATCAAGTGTGGGGATGACAGGTCTAAAAATTGGCTGATTGAAACAGTCAAGAAGGTGTCTCCCTGGACGGAAACACCAATAAACGCATGCGGGTACAAGCAATCGGAGGGTTTTGAAGAGTGGGGGCCTTTTTTCCAAATCCAGTAGCTGGAATTGAGGCCGAACTTGTCAATATCAATGCTCAAAACAGAGATACTCGCAGTGGAAGATACTGCCAAAAGGAGCAAAGACTCATCCAAAAGGGATGTACGTTGAGACCTCCATTCCGGAATCCCTCTTCAAGTTAATTGAAGGAGGATGTCCAGATTCAATCATGAATTTCACATGATTGAAACAAAGGCCCTGAAAGGGAAAATAACAAATAAGGAGACCTCCAAAATGGAAATAGATGAGTCTATGCCTACTGGTGTGGTGGTGGAACTGGACAAAGTTACTGGATCCTGCATAACCCAATGCAGTTGTTGAATGTGGCCTTGAGTCTACTTGGATAGGTAAACTTTCCAAACAAGAGCGTCAGTCTACTGGTCTCTCCAGAATTAGCTCTGATGGGAGCGCTGTTGTTCGGGGGAGACAGAGGCAACGAACCCCTGGTTCCACCATCACACTAGTAGGGATGATTAGGCTGTTACAAATCAACCTGCATCATTGTAGAGCAGCTTTAAGTGCACTGCAGCAATATGTGGGGCAATAGCAATAAGATTGCAGGGCTAGGGGTTTAGAGATATAACTTTAATGGAGTTAACTCATCCTCCATCTTATCCAGAACGGAGGTAGACTGTTTTCCTTTATGGCATGTGTGTTCTAGGAACTCTGTAACAGCCATAAACATCAAAAAGGAAGGCTATGATGGTCCACAAACCTTCCTGGAGATGAAGATCTACCAAAACAAGAATTTGACAGCATGGTTAAGGCGACAGGGAATGGCAGAGCAATAGCATTGGTAGGAATGGATCCCAATGCACATTATTCCTGCATTCAAAGATGAAACCAGACAGGAGATTCTGAATTTAATGATATGTATCGATGAAGTTAACAACTATAAGGTATCTGACTGGAATGTATCATCGGAGTTTTCAGTGTCTGACCACAAATATGTTAGATTGAATATTGGGGATAGATAGATCTTTAGTCTATCACACAGGAATCCTAAGAACACTGACTGGGAGAAATTGAAAGAAGAGGTTAGATCCGAAATGAAGACAGCCTCATTTCTAACCCTTTGGAGATAGAATTATAAAATGATACTTTGTCTTCAGCCTTAAAAAGGGCATATGAGAATAGCTGCATGCTAATCAGCAAGAGAACTAACAGAAAGAACCCTTGGTAGAGCAAGAGGCTAGAGGAAATGAGAGCCAAGATTAGAAGACTCTCATTAGAGAGCCAAAAGAAATGGAAGCTGGGAATAGTGTAAGAAAGCTCAATCAGAATACAGTAACCAATTGAAAAGTTCAAAAAGAGGCTCTTGGAAAAAGTTCTGTTAAGAGATAGAGGAATACAATACAGACGCCAGACTGCATAAAATGCTGGGCTAGGCACAGCAGCAGCCAGGAATTAGGGCCACTAGTTGGACCCTCTGGGAATACTATTAATATAGAACAGACTGAAGGGTTCACTTTCCAGGGTGCGGAATGGAAATGAAATCTGAAGTAAATGAGGTGCCCTGGTTTAAAAATGACTGCAACTGGAAAGTGGCTAAAGAAGTCATAAATACAGGAGCTGTGAAATGGGCAATCGAGAGCTTAAAGCCATTCAAAGCACCAGGGTGTGATGAGATATAGCCAGTTTTTTGACACAACGGAAATATTAAGGCCATAGATTGGACTCTTTAGAAGCAGTCTGGCAAGTGGTTACATACCAAACAAATGGAGGGAGCTAAGAATTTTTCTATTCCCAAACCAGGAAACCCCCTCATATCAGGATACTAAGGCATACAGACCCATATTTCTGTCGTAATTCCTGTTGAAGGTAATGGAGAAAATAGTAGACAGACATATTAAAGCACAGAGTGCTAAGATCACAGAGGGCCTAAAGCAACAGCATGCCTGTAAGGCTGGTAGATCATGCGAGACAGCTCAGTGCAGAGTCATCAAGGAGCTAGAGCTCTAGCAAATAAGGAGATATCTTCATTGAGACCGAGGCAATGAAAGCAATGGTGAGAATGAAGGTTATCCAAAATTCAGAAGAACGGAAAGGCTTCCAGAGGATGTTAGAAAACATTGGGAAGATACCAGAACTTCTTGTATTAGACAAAAAGTTTTGGGTGGGCTTACATGGACTCTGTCAATTGAAAACGGACATATTCAAATAGCCAAACGGGCTGATTGTTTACACGGATGGCTCCAAGACAGAAGGGCTTACCGGGGCAGGAGTGTGGTCCAAGGTGGGTGAAAATAGCATAAACGAATGGATTGCCTTGGAACCTACAACAGTTATTCAAACAAAATTCTTTGCAATTTTGGTGGTAGCCAATCAATTAGTTGAGCTTAAAGTGGTGGGAAAGGTTATTAATATTCTGACTGATAGTGAGACAGCCTGCAGAGCTTTGGAAGGCCAGCAATGAATTCCAGTATTGTGGAGGAATGTGTTATGAAGCTGGGACAATTAGCAAGAGTCAACAAGAGGGTGACAATATACCAGGTAATAGGACACCAGAGGATCCCAGGAAATGAAAATGCAGGCAAATTGGTCAAATGCCTGAAAAAGGTCAAGTGTAACCCCCCTTGGAACAGTAAGTACCCTTTATCAGAGTATTTTCATAATTTTTTAATCCCAGGAGGGAATTCAAACAAGTATGGGAAAAACACAACAACCCTTCACAATATATTAATAGTATAGAGATATACATTTAATAGACATATTAGAACAAAAATAAATAAATATATGTAATACGTACCCTTGCAGAACAAGTAACAGCAAAGCAATGAGGTTCAATTGGAGAAAAATCAATATAATCTATAGCCCCAAACTCTTTTAACAAAACAGGTGCCTGGGAAATAAAGATAAATATGACTATCCATGAAAAAAAGAGGTAGTACAGTAATCAATATTAAATATCTTACACCAAGCTGTTTCCAATATTTAGTGTCAGGAGTGACTTTCTGTGAAGGCTTAGCGAATATCTTAGCATTAGTTTTCTTGAAAAATGACATGTTGATGGGTGTGATTAATAATTATTATGGCATTAAACATTCCAATTTTTTTTCAAGAGGAGTCAAGATCCTTTCCTGAAGATGAGTCAATCACAAATTAGATTAGCACAGCCTACCAATGTCAACACTCTTTCTAATCTGTCCGTAATGATAAGCTAGTATTATTTAAATAAATTTGGTTTAACTAGTAAATTTTTACATGTATCATCAATTAAGATTCTGCATGCAAATACTCTATTTTAGCAGATAAAACAAAAGCAATTTCATGCATAAGAGTATATTTACATCAGTTGTTTATAACCTTCTAACACGTGGGGTACTTACAGGCCGAATAATCCATAGAACAACAAAACAATTGTTCCAGCCATAACTTGTTCTTGGTTTGTACGAGTTTCAGCGCCTCCGCCGACAATCTCGAAAACTAACATATCTGGCACCGTTTTCACTAGAAATCTCTTAAGGGAAATAAGCAATTGAGGCTGTACACAGACATAAATCCTACGCAGGAACTGCGTGAACTGAGCCAATTTCCAATGCTGGTATTACACACTACTGATTTCATGTATTCTATTTCTAAATAAAACTCCTATCACTAGACCTTAGCTTTTCATTACACTGATACATATACACGCACGCATGCACACATATAGTTAGTTTTGAACGGACCTGATTTTCATCATTTCCTGAGTAGGACCAATTGGCATTTGAAAAGCGTTTTCGACAATCGCATCGTGGTTACAACGCAAAATGGATGTTATATTGCAAATCTGATCTCCTTTATTACACCAAATTTTTAAGAAGGCCTCATTTTGAACATAATTTCAACTTTAAATAGGTGTCAAAGTGTTTTTTCGTACAATAATTCTTTCTGAAGATAATTTAAGGCTGGAAATGTGAGGCTTTTAAGTCTTCAGGGTGTTCTATGTGCTAGATCGAAAAAATGTACAACATAAAATCCTTTTAAAATTTGATTTTCTATAAGAATTCGTCATTAATATTATGCCTTTCCATTGCAAATTCCAGAGTTAAGCCTGCTAGACAATAAATGGAAATGGTTAGAAAGTTGGCCACCGTCAAAAAAAAATGTAATTCCACAATACTAAGATCCTTAAAGTTTCATTTCAAACTTAAAAAGAGGGGTGAGCAGCAAGCGTGAAACACCCTGCACATTTATAATAAATTTCATCGAGTTTCATGCTCATCATGAAGGTAGGGTCAATGGAAATCTGAAGAAAATTTTAAAAAATAGCGACGTGAGTACAATCTTATTAGTGAATTGTTCTAATTGTAAACAAAATTTGTTAATGAATGTACTTTCAATCTTTAATGCGTTTTTTCTTCTTCTTTTGCTCGTTTATATGTATATTAAAAGCCACTTGTCTATATCCTGGTTTTTGGCATAAACAATATTGCCTAGCGAGGAACATATTACCTATTTGTGAAAGGTGAAAGTATTTAGTTAACTTAGTACAATAGTAGTTTTTGCTCACGATTCTATTATTATCTTTCTTAATGGGCGAGATAAATTTGTATTATGACTAACAGCTGTGGACTTGGGATCACTTCTAAATATAAGCAGCTATTCAACAATTCTTAGCCAGTAGTTTTTAATTTTCGAGAAAAGAAGTTTGAGTAGGGAAAATATAGAAAAAAATGAGGAAACATATTGTTTTTTTAGGAACTATACTGGTAGCTTAATCAAATAATTATGAGTTGTTTCAAATTCCGAAGTCGGTCTTTCATAATATTTGTTCCTTTTGATTGAATCAAAGAAATTGACTTGTCTAAAAATAAACACAATTGAGTGCATTGTAATGTATCTGATTTTATGCTCTAGCGCACTAGCCAATAGAGTGCTGTTCTAGGCTTTTCTAGCCAGTGGGCGGGCTATATAAAATTGAAGGTCACTTGGCAACGCGCAGTTTGATCGAAGTCTTACTCAACTTCGGATCAGATTGTTCTTCCTGGAGTATCGTTCGCTACCATGGTGGCAGTTGGAATAGATTTGGGGACGACCTATTCTTGTGTTGGAGTTTGGCAACATGGGAAAGTGGAAATAATTGCAAATGATCAAGGTAATCGTACCACTCCCAGCTATGTCGCTTTCACTGAAACAGAAAGGCTTATTGGAGACGCTGCTAAAAACCAGGTTGCTATGAACCCTCAAAATACAGTTTTTGACGCAAAGAGGCTCATTGGAAGGAAATATGATGACCCAAAAATACAAGAAGATCTTAAACATTGGCCTTTTAAAGTTGTAAATGACAACCTGAAACCGAAAATTCAGGTGGAATATAAAGGTGAAATGAAGCGATTTACACCTGAGGAAATTAGTTCCATGGTCTTAACAAAAATGAAAGAAACAGCTGAAGCATATTTGGGATCTAAAGTTAGAAATGCAGTCGTAACAGTACCAGCTTATTTTAATGACTCTCAGCGGCAAGCTACAAAAGATGCTGGTGCTATAGCTGGCTTAAATGTCCTGAGAATAATAAATGAACCAACAGCTGCTGCATTGGCATATGGCTTGGATAAAAATCTCCGAGGGGAAAAAAATATTCTTATTTTTGATTTAGGTGGAGGAACATTTGATGTTTCAGTTTTAACCATTGATGAGGGTTCATTATTTGAAGTAAAGGCGACAGCTGGTGACACTCATTTAGGTGGAGAGGATTTCGACAGCAGATTGGTAAATTACTTAGCTGATGAATTTAAAAGAAAGTATAAAAAAGATATAAAGAGTAACCCAAGGTCCCTTCGGAGGCTGAGGACTGCTGCTGAAAGGGCAAAGAGAACGCTTTCTTCAAGCACTGAAGCATCAATTGAAATTGATGCCCTTTATGATGGAACAGACTTCTACACAAAAGTAAGTCGTGCTCGATTTGAAGAATTATGTTCCGATTTGTTTAGATCAACCCTTCAGCCTGTTGATAAAGCCCTTCAGGATGCAAAACTTGACAAATCTTCAATACATGATGTTGTATTAGTAGGTGGTTCAACTCGCATACCAAAAATTCAAAGTCTCCTTCAACATTTCTTCAATGGTAAAGCACTTAATATGTCAATAAATCCTGATGAGGCTGTGGCTTATGGTGCAGCTGTCCAGGCAGCCATCTTAAGTGGTGATAGCAGCTCTCAAATTCAAGATGTTCTATTAGTGGATGTTGCTCCACTGTCATTGGGCATAGAAACAGCTGGTGGAGTTATGTCTACAATAGTAGAAAGGAATACAAGAATTCCATGTAAACAAACGCAGATGTTCACTACATATTCTGATAATCAACCTGCAGTAACTGTTCAAGTTTTTGAGGGAGAACGAGTTTTAACCAAGGATAATAATCTTCTTGGAACTTTTGATTTAAGTGGGATACCCCCTGCCCCTAGAGGTGTTCCTCAGATTGAAGTCACATTTGACATTGATGCAAATGGTATATTGAATGTTTCGGCTAAGGAAAAAAGCACTGGAAAATCACGAAATATCAAAATTGAGAATAACAAAGGGCGCCTATCAAAATCTGAAATTGACAAAATGCTTAGAGATGCTGAAAGATTTAAAGCTGAAGATGATCATCAAAGGGAAAGGATTTCTGCACGTCACAAATTTGAAAGTTACCTCTTCGGTGTGAAACAAGCTGCAGAAGAAGCTGGGAGGAAATTGTCTGATTCTGATAAACAGAAAATTATAAGGAAATGTCAAGAAGGAATTAGGTGGCTGGAAAATAATACCCTCGCTGATAAAGAAGAATATCAGGACAAATTAGAACAACTTCAACGAGAGTGTTCACCATTCATGGGTAAATTACATGGGCGGAGGGGATATGGTACCCAAGATGATGATTCAGGTCCTACCATTGAAGAAGTTGAATAGTTTACAGGCTAGTAAAGAACTTATATAAATTATTAAAACATTAAACCAAGGTTCCTTAAGACAGAATGAAAATAGGTTGTCATCTTGAGTAACTGTTTTATTTTATTTTAGATGTCTTGAATATCATTCTTAGGCACATTAGTGATGGACTATCCGCTAACCACTGTTTCCACCTGGAGTGAAATCTAGGAACTTCCTGCTACTGGTTGTAAAATAAAACATTTGCACAAGAAGATAATCTCTTCTATTCTTTCTTAGTTTGACTTGATTTTTTAATATTCCCTTAAGAATTTAGATGCTTCCTTGATCCTGTAGATTTTTTAATGAACGATTTCTATTATAATAGGCACTCTAAATCAATATTCCAAAAAAAAGAGAGTATTATTTATTCATAATTAATCAAATTTCTTGTTTCCTTTTGGATTGTAATGCTTTATGAATGTTGTTTCAAAGGGAAAAAATATTGCTCTGAGTATCAAAATTAACTTGATTAGGAGTAAAAATTAGTTTACTTTGTGTCATTAAAATCCGAGCAGTTTAGATTATTTATTTATTTTCATTATAGAATAAAAAATAGATAATGGCTTGATAGTTAAAAATGCATAAAAGACTTTATATTATTTTTAAAATATGGTTCTTGTTTTTAATAAAAATGAGAATCCTTAATTAATGGCTAGATAACGAATAACAAATAGGTGCTATTATTGGAGTACTGAATAATGAAAACAATTTATATTACTTATACAAAGCAGATGAATAATTAATTATTTAGGTTAAAAAATATCAAATAGAAAAAACATCAATCTAGTAATAATTTCTGTCTAAAATAAGATATAAATAATATATATATATATATATATATATATATATATATATATATATATAAAATTGTTGAAACATGGGCAAGCTTTTTTAAAAAAAACATATTGTATTCATTGTCACTGGATTCTTTCAAATACAGGTGTTTTCATATTACTATACCCAATGAAGTCTGTGAGATGTTTGATGTTTTCAAAATATTACATTCATGGCCTTCGTTGCCCCTTCATTTGTGTTGATATTTTTTTTTGTCTTTAGATATACCCAAGAAACTTCTCTCTATACCTCTCATAAGACTTTGTCTATTACTTAGCTCATTTTGACTCCCTTGTTGGATTTTTTTTTTTAGTCTCACTTGTAGTTAATATGTTCCTAATCCATATTTAGATTGTTTCTAATTGATTCCCTTTTGAGTAAAGTCCAATTTTCGTTCCCATAAAACAGAATACTCCTCACTAATGCAATCATTTTTTTAGTGACCATAATTTGTATGCTTGAAATATTCATTTTATTTAGGAATGCCTGCTTAGTGAGTGCTCTTCTTCTGTTAATTTTAGGTCTATTTCAGGAACCGTCTGCCATGGTTATATATATATATATATATATATATATATATATATATATATATATATATATATAGAGAGAGAGAGAGAGAGAGAGAGAGTCATTTTTGGTTCTAATCTACTACCAAAACCTTTGTTTCATATGTTAAACACAACTACCATTTTTTATTTAAATGTATTTTTTTCAAGTATAACTCTTCAGCTAAAATTACATTTTTTTTACCTAGTCAAGATCAAACCTCAAATGGAACTTTGGCATAGTGTTCAATTTTATTTATTACCATATTTTCTGTTATACGTAATAGTATTTTGAAGATACAAGGGAATCATTAAAAGGAGGAGGTAAATCTTTCTGTAACTGTACTATGATCTATTGTGTTACCTTTTGAATGTAGAGGAATTATTTGACTAAAATAGGCAGGAATATTTCCACCCCACAGCAATTTTTATGTCTTTATATTTTTTTATATATATCTTTAATATCAGTTAAAATGGGAGGAAAACACACTCATATACATCGGGTAATATCTCTTGTACTTCTAACATAATAATATTGCTGTTTATTATATAGCAGTGTCACTCATACCCATCTCAACTCTACTGTGATCACTTCTCATATCACCTTTACTGTGCATTTTCCCTTTCCTTGCTATCGAGTTTTAATTAAACCTGTACTTTACCAGCTCATGTATTGTTATAACTTGCCACTCATAGCAGTGTCCTCTCATTGCAGGTTCCAATTATGATTTCTGTGCAAAGATTTTGCACGATGACTAGTGATGCTTTGCTTCTTTTCTGGCCTTTTTATTTCACAATTATAATATACTTCCTTTACTTTATACGAGCAAGTAAAAAACAATTAAATATTCTTCTTTCAGCACATTATTTATAAATGTAATTCTCTAGCTAAACCTTTCCAAATTTTTGTTAGATTTAAAGATAAACTTATTGAAGTAGATATATACTAGGCTAAATCTATATTACTAATAGATTATCATAGAAAGAAATTTGTCGAATCCTAATAATTACTTCTTGATTTTAAATAATGCAGAGCACAAAAATGGAACACATTGGTAGATTAACAATAGTGGCAACATAAAAAAGACACTATTGACTAGAATCGTTCATTACATGTCTAATTCATACAAACCCCATTTAAATTTAGCGAATTATTATTACAATCAAGAAATTGATTTGTAGGATAGTTAAATTTTGAGGCTGTAAAGGACTAAATTAGTTATGTCACTTTTAAGTTAATTATTTTGTATAGTATTGGATATTTTATTTTTCTTAGGTAATAATTAAATGGTTTATTTGTGATAAAATGTAACATTATAGACTGCTAACTGTGATTATTGTTTTCCTTGCATCTGAGTCAAGACATTTGTTTTTTGTAAATTTATTTATTCTGATTATTGTCTATTGTATCAGTAGAAATACATTTATTTTTTCCTGAATGTCTTTGTATTATTATGTACCTTTCTCTTAGTAATTATTCTAATTATAAAAAGGAGAAGTAATTAGGGAACTTAGCAAACATTATTTTCACTACAGTACCTATTGTACTTCTCCACAACAGAATATAATTACAAGCAAATTTCTGTGTTTTTTTCCTTAACGTCTGCAGCTAATTTGTATTGTGGTTGGTAAACATTTGAATTAGTTTTTATATGGTAGCTAATAGGTTTTGTAGCATTTGTTTCTAATCTTGATTCATGACAAAAAATTGAAGTGTAGAAAAAAGAATAATATAAAATGCCAGTATAAGGTTTGTACAAATCTTATATTAACAATGGAAAACTAGGTTCTACTGACATCAACTTATTTTATTATTATTTCTTTTTGTGATACTATATTGAAATATCTTCAATGGTTTTTTTTTTTTCCAATTAGTCCTTGAAGGCTAATTTTTATTATAAAAACTCTATTTAAAAAATGAATTTCTGTTATTCTGCATTTTTCAGTAGGTAAATATACATCATTTATTTTTATAAATATGAAAAATGTTTTACATATGGAGTTAAGGGAATGAATATTGTTGACATGCGCTATTAAAAAAAAAAACTTTAAACCACTCTCAGGTGGTTCAACTTCAAAAAAAACAAAAAAAAAAAACAATATATCTTCAATAAATCATCTTATAAATATCTTTCTTAATATTTATTGTACCAGAAAAAAAATGTGGATTTTTATTCATATTAAAGTTTTAATTTCCGACCTCCCGTTACTAAATAGAATTCATTAATGTTCCAAGAGTTGCCTAGATAGAATTTTCTACTGGTAATTTGGATGGTTTATCTACAATTTACCACTATTTTCTAGCCAGGGTGGGACTAAGGATTTTATTTAATGAGTTTGTCACTAAATAAATTCCTATTGCTCAGGTGGGAATCGAATTCGCCAATCTAGGCTTACCATGTGATATTAAAGGTAACACTTTAACCTACATGGCTAACCTGATCACCATTTATCACATTATGTATAAATTAAATAGCAGTACTTTTTTTTTAGTTTACTTCTATTTCATTTATATTTTATGAAAATTATTGCCGAAACCATAACCATTGAAGATTATTGTAATCATCACGAAGGGAAATATAACATATAAATGAATAAAATCAAGTTGGAGGAAAATCTCTTTTTGAAGTAACATTTCCATAAATTATAATAGGTTAGCTTCCTTTATTGGATGTAAACAACTTCACCTTAGTCCCATCCTGACTAGAGAAGAGTGGTAACCTGTAGATAACCCATCCCAATTAGCCATAGTAGCATCAAATGGAGGTTAATAAATAATAATAATAATAAAATAAACAACTCCAACTTTGATTTATTTTCTTTTATTTATCTTTCAAATTTTATTAAATCAGCTGACTTGTATAGAACATCAAAAATAAAACCAGTTAACCTAAACTATACAGTTGCTGTATGTATACATGTATACTCAAATTTCTTCTGCAATGACTGTGACAGTTATTTTTTTGTTTTTCCTGCAAATTTTAAATTTAGTTCTTTGCTCTTCGAAAACTATAGTCGAACTTGAAGATGTCAATTTTTCTTCAACGATTGCAGCACATGAAGTAAGTTTAATTATGTTCTATGCTCCTTGGTGTAGACATTGCCAAGATCTTAAACCTCAGTTTGAAGAAGCTGCATCTGAGCTACACACAGCAGGCATAAATGTGATGTTGGCGAGTGTTGATTGCACAGGCATTGGGAAAAAAACTTGTAAAAGAGAAGAAATTTCTGGTTATCCAACTCTTAAAATTTATAAAAATGGAATATTTTATAAAGAATATGATGGACCAAGGGATGCTGATGGAATTGAATATTATATGACACAAGAATCAGAAATAAGCCCCAAAAATATATTCACTAAATATGAACTGAATAAGTTTTTAAGTTCACCTCAAGCATGTATTATGGGATTCTTCAAAAATGAATCAAATTACAAAGAGGATTATATTAAACTAGCTAAGCAATTAAAGAGTATAATTAAGTTTGGTATTACTAGCAGCCCTGAAAACTTGTTGATGTACGAGAATAAGGTCGTTCTGTTTAGGCCACAACATCTTCAAAATAAGTTTGAATCAAATGCTATTGTATTTGATGATGAAACAATTGAGAACATGGAATCTTTTATATCCAAATATAAGCATGGTTTAGTTGGTCATCGAACGAAGAAAAACATAAATGAGTTTCAAAATCCACTTGTAGTTGCTTACTTCAATGTTGATTATCAAAAAAATCCCAAGGGGACAAATTATTGGCGAAACAGAATCATGTTGGTTGCTCAGTCTTTCTCGAATCATCTGTCTTTTGCTATAAGTGCAGTTAATGAATTCCCTCATGAGCTAACTGAATTTGGTTATGAGTATGACCAAGCAGAAGACAAACCTATTATTTTTCTAAGAAATAAGGACAACAAAAAGTACAAAATGAATGAAGAGTTCTCTTTAGACAATTTCGAAAAATTCTTGACAAACTTTTTAGCTGGTAAAGTAGAGCCTTATGTGAAATCTAGTCCACTTCCAGACAACACTGACCAACTAGTAAAAGTTGCAGTAGCTAATAACTTTGAAGAAGTTGTAATAAATAATGGAAAGGACACCTTTATAAATTTTTATGCTCCATGGTGTAATTATTGTAAGAAGATGGAACCAACATTCAATGAACTTGGAGAGAAGATGGCTGAAGAAGACATCAGTATTGTAAAAATGGATGCTGCAAATAATGACATTCCTTTCCCATATAAAATAGAAGGATATCCCTCTTTGTACTGGTTACCAAAAAATTCCAAAAATTCTCCTATCAAGTATAATGGTGGTCGAGAATTGAACGACTTTATACAATTTATTTCTAAACATTCTACAGAAGAATTAAAGAGCTATGATAGAGAAGGTAGTGTGAAAGTCAGACAAGAACTATGATATGGATTTAATTTTTAAATGTGTCTTTATTTTTGTCAGTAATTAAATAAATGCCAGAAATTATCTTCGTTTAACTATTATTATCATCTATAATTTTAATATTTAATTTAAGTACTGTTCATTTATGTTAATAATTTTTAAAATAATAATATAATAATTTAAAAAAAATAACTATGTTATTTTAAATGTTAGTAAGTTAGGTATTTACTTGACTGCACATATATACTACCTTCCAGTCTTAGCTATGGGATTTAGTTTAAAAGGACAGATTAATTCAATTTGATAAATGCACAGTATCTAACAGTTCCTTATTTGATCCATTTAATGGGACAATGACTCTTATTTTAATGCAATCCCAATGAACGTCATCATACAATAAAATTGAGACACTAGTATAAAAGAAGTGTTTGAAATATGTACACATTTTAACTTAAAAATATTGATTTTAGAAAAATATTTTCTAATAATTCTTTGCTACTGGTGGGCCATGGGACTAGTTATATATCTATTTACAGGTTTACCATCTACCCATTTCTACCAAGGACTGTATTAGTCGTTATATAGCAATTAATTCCTATTGCCCAGTATAATCACACCCAAGATTCTAGATTTACCAAGTGTATTAAAGACTATACCTGAACTCTTAAGGCTAAACAGTCCCCACAAATTTTGTTATAATAAGATATAAATCTGGTAAGTAGGAGCTGGGTAAACTAAGCACATTTTCTGAGATGAGTTGATTCTCTGAAAATTCCGTCACACTGGGTCTGCATTAACTAAGCAGATTTTCTACCTATTTACATTTATCTTCAAAAGTAAAAGTTCAATGAGACCAATATTTAGTATTTAAGCTTCAAATAAAGGGCTTCATAGTATAACAGCTTATAGTTAATATGACATGAGTTGGAATAGGAATTTATTGAAGGCTGAAATCTAAAAAAAAAAAATGTCAAATCTCAGTTAGTATTGAAGATATAGAACATTTATATAACAATATTTATAGAATATTAAATTTGCTATAATATAGGTTCTATATAAACTTCCGATCCCGCTTATAATAACGGAGATATTTTGGATTTTTGAAATTTACCCTCTCTATGCCCAATTTCAGCTGTTAACAAACTTGATCTTTAGTTTTACATAAAGTATTTAAATATCAAGTTTGGTAACGATCATCAAACAGAAAATGTGACCGCTAGAGGCGTAACAGATATATATATATATATATATATATATATATATATATATATATATATATATAAATAATTTTGAACGGACTTTGTTTTTATCAACTTCTAGATAAGATCGATGACATTTGAGGAACATTTTCAAAAATCGCACCATGAGTACGACTTCAATTGCTGATTTCCTTAAAGGGGAACCTGCTAAAAAGATCATTGAACATTTACTCCTAATTCTCCCTTAGTGAAAAGGGTATGCAAACAATAAATTAAGCTTAAGCTGAACATGAGATACTTACTGATGTTTTAACGTAATGTGAGCATTACATGAACACGGGTGGGGATTTATTGAATGATGACTACAAAATGCTGTTAATAACTTCATTAATTTTTGAATTACAAGATGATATCAGAAATAATTTGAACCAAAAGAATGCATAATTTTTTCAAAACGATGCATAACACGGATATTTACAATATTAAATTTTACCCCTTCTCTACTCCCCCACTGCCTTGAACTCGTGATCTCTTATTTTAAATAAATGATCTTATTGGTTTATTTTTATAGTGTTTTAGGCTAATAACAGAGGAATAAAAATGATGGATCTGGTCTTGAAGAAGAGACAAAAAGATATGAAACAGTTGATTGAATATACTGTCCAATTTATGGAATATATAGGACTGTTGTTACCTCTTGCATAACTGTTTATATTTGAATTTAATATCTGTGATTTTTAGTTTAAGATTTTGAAAAGTTTTCTTAGATGCATTACTATTTACTGCGAACAGCATTTCGACCAATTTTAATTCTAGCATTTAATTTTTCTAATATTAAAAATATGAGTAATTTATAAAATTTGATATTTTTCAGAAAAAGAAAAAAAAGGCATTTCAGTATGTTAGGGGTGGTTTGGTAAAGTAAAAATTGAGGAAAAATAATACACTAATTGCCAATTTCAGGGTAATGTTTAATTAATGTCTATTGAATTAAAATACAATATATTAATTTTATTAAATTATATCATTTAGGTTATTAGGGCCACTCATTTTAAAGTTTGAAAGTAATTATATACATTTTAATTTATATTTAATTATATTATCATTTATTAATGTCCACTTTTTTCATATATATAATTATATAAAGAACTAAAAATAATTTAAACCAGCTGAAACAATTTCAACTTGAAAAGATAGTTGTTCAATGATGACCAGTTGGCCTTGCTGTTGTCAAGACTGGAACCTTATAAGAGTTATTATCTGTTACTCTACTTCAGATCTTGCATAATACTGATAAGAAGTTTATCTACACTCATTTTGACTAGGTATCAATTGAAATGCTACATATTTTAATTTATTATTTTCTAACATGTCTATTAACCTTATTTTCTTATTTAATTTAAAACAGGGATTATTTTTTTAAGCTTAATATTAGAAGGTGAATGTGAATTAGGTATTAATTAATATATTTCTTTTTAGCTTTTTTTTTTTAATCTTTAGTTTTGAAGGAGAATGTTCCTATTTCTTCTTTTCCCCCCTTTTCTTCCCATATAAAAGTACGAAATGTATCATATAAATAAATTAGATTATTCATTAGAAATCGATTTATTGAGAAAGAAATAGCGGCTGAAGATGAAATGAATAAAAATACCAGTTTTCATTTTCATAATGTTTGAATATACACTGTTCTTTTTTTTTAAAAAAAATATTATTTTGTTAGTAATATAAATAAACTATTTTAATTTCATTTAATTCTTCACTAAATCTATTAATGATGAAATTTTGATTTGTATATTACTTGATGGAATTTTGTTGTTTTCCTTTATGCTGTCAATACTCCGAACATCTTTGGAAATTTCTCAATAATATAAATTATTACTAAAACAAGCTACAATGGGCCAACAATTTCCTGTTTCTTTGTACGTAGTGTTAATAAAACATCTATGTACAAAGAGACTTTAGGAGAATATGTAACCGCTATGGATATATACCATCCATTCATGTCAGGAACACAAAAATTAACAACCATAATTTTACATAATCCATTTCTGGATATGGATAAATTTAAATTAAGGGCAGTATTACATCATTGCTCATCTTGAAGTCAGCATAAATCAGAACTTCCTGATAAGATTGAAAACTAACATTACACTATAAAATGCTACTTGGTCTACTGAAATAACATATTATTTTCATGCACTCTGAGAGTTAATGGCATTGTTAAGAAAATGGAAACAAAAATTATAAATATACCCACCAAATTTAACATAGTATTACGATACATTTGCTTTATTTTCTATATTTTTATTTATTAGAAAATAATTATAATTATTTATTAACATGTTTTTTATCCTATTATTACTAATCAGGACATATTATCTAAAGGTTACTGCCCCTTTCTTTATTTTATTTAATATTTACCCCTTAAAGTGCTAAATAAATTCCTAATGCCTCTATGGTAATTGAACCCACAGCTCTAAATTAATAAATAAAAATTAAATGCTTATATGTTTTAAGTTATTTTTATTCATTATAAAGTTTGATACATGATTAAAAAAATCGTCAGTTTATTGAGCTCATAGTAAGAAAAACAAATTCCAATTTCAGAGGATACGCTAGTGCTAAATATTCAAGTGTATGTATGACAGTTTTCTGTTGCTTGATTCATTCTATTTCTCTGATTATTAAAATCAATGATTTTCTTGTAAAAAAAAAAAATATATATATATTTTGGAATAAAAACTCTTAAAAAACTGAATTTGGTTTTAACTCTTATAAATCTGTGATCTTCTATAGTGGTTGGAGTTATTCCTCAGAAGTTAAGGTGAGTCGATCCTAAGATTTTTTTAGACAACTATCTGAGGGCATTTAAACCCTCTGGTGTTCCCTTTGAGATTAATAGCAGTGGTGGATATAAAACAACATAGAGCAGTTGTTTTTGAATCTTCAAAAATAATTGGCCAGTGAGTTTGCACCAAGATAGAGGGCCTGTTATTCTTAATTTCAAAAAGGAATACATAAATAATATGCAACATCCATTTGCCTTATATATTTTATTGTCATAATATACTAATTTAAATAATGAAAAAGTCAGTGATATTTCATTGAAATATTCTACTGAAGGTAAGATGAAGGGAGACAGATCTCCCTGGACAGTCCCTTATCCTAGGAATTGTCCACCATAGAACATAAATCCTTTAAGGAATTTACAATTTCTAAACGTGGAACAGCATGACATCTAGTTTCTTTCATATTCAATATAACACCAAATAAGGTTAAAAGATAAGTTATGATTATTGACAAAAAGGCAGAATTTGTGATTAAATTGAAATAGTTTTCTTGAAAATTCTTAATACCTTACAACTAAATAGAATTAATGAAAATTATCTCGTATATTTAGAATAACTAAACAGAGAAACAAAATTATTTTTGAACAATTTACTTGTGATAAACCTGTGATTTTTTTCAGAAACATATCTAGTAGGGGAAATAGATGGATGAGTTAGGTATAGGAAAATATCTACTTTGTCATCTGTATTTCTGCCATTTCAGAATTTAAAAATTCCAAGGCTGGTACTTCTAAATCATATTCAACAAGAGCTTACAAATGATGTTTACATTAATCAAAAATTGTCCTAGTCCCCTACCCAACAAAATTTAGAGTAAGAGAAATTTTAGGAAAGAGATGGGTAATAATCGCCCATAGCAAGGTACAAATTCATAAAAGCTTTATGAATTTGTTTATTCTTTATAAAAACATTAAAATCTGTCACAATTGAGCATACTGTTGGTCATAACAGACTCTAAAAATCTTGTATTAAACACTGATCCCCTTTCATCAAACATTAAATACACTTACCACTAAAAAATTACTGAAAAAGGACTAAAAATTATAATAATTATTTACTAAAATAATTATTTATATTATTTGAGAAATTTATTAAACCTGAATTCACTTCTATCAATTATTGAAAATTATGCAATTTTCTTTAAATAAATATAGAAGACTCTCTCTCTGCTCCCAAATCTAGGAAGGACTTACTGAGCCAAATGATGATGAGTTTGTGAAGTTGAATTCGTCTAATTAGATTTGTATGAATGTACACACACACCCGCACAAGGGGTTTTTATTAAGCAAATAAAACCTAAACATATCAACTTAATAATAGTAAATATTAATTCATATTATTTAATATTAGCATTAATTCCACTAAATGTTATTCAAACTTTTTATAACATTGCAGAAGTACAAATGAGGGAATATGATTTGTATCTAATATTAGGTTTCAGTTTTCTTTGATGCAGAAACTCAGACAGTGAATCATAACATAATAATCATGGGTTTTGGCATTGTTCACTTTACACTTTAACACCATGACTCAGAAAAGCTATATTTACAGGAACATTTAATGTAATAATATATTGTAATATTAATAAATAATTGGTTTCAACCAAAAACATCCAGTATAATGTATTTTTTATTTTCTTTGTAATTATATAAACAAAATTACTTCTTCTTCGACAATATTATTATTCCATATCATTGAAATTTTTGGGTAATAGAAAATTAAATAAGTATAAAGAGAATTTAAATAGAAAGGAAAGCCATGCAATGAAGAAAATTCAGTCTAAATATTTCCCAAACAAAGCTAATACAGTAATGGTACTTAATAATGAAGTTCATTTTAGTTACTAGATATTCAGATATAAACCCTAAACATTAGAGGGGAGAAATGTAAAAATACTGTGCATAGTAAAGCCTTGCATATAAAAATACCATCATCATTCTGCATCCAATTGATTACCATAGTGGTCACGTACCTTAGTTGAGTGTGTATATATATATTGTAGCGAAAACTACATTTATGAAAAATTAAACGTAGTTAACCACATATTTAAGGAGTACGAAGTAGATCAAAGGTGCCAACATATGGTCTAGCCTGTCATCGGCAATACCTGTCCGGATCTAGAAGAGTCCAGACAATTACGCTTTGATGTTTGCTTACAAGCTATAAAAGGACCCAGCCCACCTCAAGTTAGTTAGTTTGTTCTCAGCTCTCTTTAAGTGATCAGCAGTGCGATTAGTGCAGCTTTAGTGAACAGTGCGTCTTGGTTGCAGTGCGGTAAAGTGTTTTATGTGAAGAACAGTCTTGAACCATGTTTATGAAAAGAACAGTATCATGCCGTGTTTTTGTGCGCTTCAGTGATCGTGAGTGAGTTATTGGACTGTGTAATAGCAAGAACAGTGAAGCTATCAGTTCATACTATGAGTAGTAGTTAAGAATAATTAATTAACTGTGTAGTGCATTGTTAAATAAATTGTACTGTGATTAAAAACTCTGAAGCTTGTGTGTGTTCAATTTTGCAATACAAAAGAACTCTAATAAACAACATTTATTAATGATTTTATAATAAACATAACAATATATATATATATATATATATATATATATATATATATATATATATATGCGTGTGTGTATTAACTATAAAGCAAGTATGGCTATAGTGTAGATACACCCTGATTTTATATTTATTTAAATATGCTCATTAAACATTGTAAAAAATGACATAGTAGGATCTAATAGTATTGCCATGTGGCTTTTGCCTACTAACTATATAGCAGGTGACACGCTAAGAGCTTCACTGGATAATTAACATGTTTCCCTTGATGGAATGGTGTACAATATATCTCTCATTCATTTCACTGTTAATTTGTAATTTTCCTCATCCTCTAGATATCGACTAAAACTCTGATTAATTTTGTCTTGTTACAGAGCTTGTCTCCCTTTTTCTATTCATCCTTACTAGCTTATTCTTGAATTCGAATATAGGTCCAAATTTAATTCCTCATTAATGTTATGTCACTGATGATTTTGGACTCTGTTCTAAGAAAAATATTCTACGGATTATGTTATACTTGTAATAATAATTATAGTTAAGTTGGCAAATCCATACAGAAGGTAAGGCTTTATTAGTTTACAGTGAGATGGCATTTGCATATATCTTAGTTGAAAGGTCATCTTAGTAAGATAATGGTTAAATATACTGAAGATTTGTTTATATCCTGCCTGTGCAATAAGAATTTATTTAGTGACAAACTCCTTAAATAAAATCCTTAGTCCCACCCGGACTGGAAAATGGTAGTAACCTGTAGATAACCCTTTCCAATAGCTGTAGTAGCAAAAAGTGGCGTTAATATATGATAATAATAATCTTTAATGTTTACTGTTCTAACTTTCTTTAAATGGCCCCTAACTAAGATAGATAAAAAAGAAACTGTAAATCTATGGTTGTATCTAAAAATATGTATTTTCAGAAAAAAAATGCTTTCTCCATACATTTGGTGTAATACCAATGTTTTGAACAGTTAATAACAACAGTTTGGTTTTATAGATAACAAAAACAGAAAATGGTGGCTAAGCTATACTATTTTAATCTAACTGGTTTGGGTGAACCAGTTCGCCTAATGTTATCTGCAGCGAAAATTGAATTTGAAGACATTAGGTTAACAAAGGATGAATGGAATAAAATGAAGGCTGGTAAGTATTCCAAATTTCATTTATTGTATTTTATTTTATTAGATTTATATTATTTTTTTTCCTTTTTTAATTTGTAGAGCAGCAATATTGACATTTACTTTAAAACATAGTATCTTCACCAAATTAAATTTTATCTTACGTTAGTTTTACCAAATTTCCTCTTATGGGAAATCAGCGATTTTATTTATGAGGTTTTACTTATGATACAATTTTCAACAAATTTCTCTAACAAATAAATACACACAGCATCCTCGCTCGCACACACAAGCATTTCAGAAGCAATTTCAAATTAACAAAAAACCAATACATGATGAAACATCTTATTCTGAGAGTAAATAACACATATTATTAGGAGCATTAGGATAAGTATGTGATGAGAAGACACCATAGACATTCTATGATCTAGGGGGTCCTTAATTTTTATTTGATAGACTCATCCTTGATATTTATCAGTTTATGTAAAACTAAAGATCAAGTTCATTATTGGAAGACATCAAGGAATAGGGGTAAAATACAAACTAATGTATATTTTAGATTGAAAACTTTTGTCTGAGCTTGTGTGTCTATATAAATATATACATTAATGAACTTAACGTTATATAAATATAGCAGTAGTAACCATCATTTGGTTACAAACACGATAATTCACATTTCTTGTTAAATTAAAATGAAGTTCATTAGTGGCCAAAATGGATCCAGCAGAAGTGTCATTGCAGTAGGTAGAATATTACACAGTACATGTTATTTTACACAGTTGACAGACATCTGTAAAGGAAAAGAGAAGGTGCTGTTATCAACTTATACAATTCACAAAAGGTGACTATGCTTCTGATTATCAGATCATGGAATTTCTGGGTTGATGAATCACGGTATCATTTTATATGTGGTAGGTTTTTACGTGTAAACTCTGTGCATTAGTTAGCTGTTCAATATAAAAAATAAGTTTGGCATTCCCAAATCTTTACTTATTCCCAAGATATGTGTCTGTCCAAATCCTGATCACTGAAATCATTCTGTATATGAACAAACTCAATACTTTTAATCATTTCAAATTTATTTATTAAATTTATACTTAGTTCTGATGTATTATTTCCAGGTCTGAAGTGGCCATATTTGCCATTGTTAGAAATTGATGGGATGTCATTGACACAATCCAGAGCTATAAGTCGCTTTATCGCACGTAAAGCTGGATTTGTTGGATCCAATGAAAATGATGCAGTTCTTGCGGATATAACTGTTGACACTTTAGATGACATGAGGCAAAGTATGTTTACATTTAAATATATATAAATATACATTTAAATATATTTTATATATCAGCAGCTATATAATATGTGTGTATAAGTATTTGATGATGACAATTTTTGAAAAATTAGTAATGAGTGTGTATTATATGTATTTCAAGACTTCTCAACATGTAACATTTCTGTATTTGCCCTTAATACTTAGATGTATTCTTTGTGAAAACTAAGAATTTAATCTCTACAGCAAAATATGTATTAAGAAATTACTAATTATGGGTAATATCAATTTTAAACTTCAAATAAAATGGAAAGTCTTTTTTCCCTCCCAACACAAGTAACTTATTTTTAAATAGTGATTTCATTAATAAGTTCTACTTTTCTTTTAATTACAGAAATTGTTGAGCATTATTACAAACCAGATTCTCCAGCTAGAGATGAAGGTTTAAAAAATGGACTAAAAACAGTTATACCATTCTACATGAAAAACTTTGAAGAGCAACTGATAGAAAATAATGGCTTTCTAGTTGGAGGAAAGGTATGTTATTCATGTTGTGATATTAGTATGTGCTCCTTTAAGCAAAGGATGATAGAACATCCACAAGAGAAAATATAATACATAATAAATACAATAACAGAATACACTTGTTCTTTCTGTTTCTATGATTAGATTGATTAGTATTTACCATCAACAGGGCAATATTAACCAACAGGAATAAAATCAAGTGTCAGGAATCTCACTTAAGGGAAATCCTCTTGGATTTCAGCATGTAATCCCCTTGGAAATCTGCTAAAATCTGATGTGGACACAAAATGTTTGGTTACACTTCACTTGATGTGTTCAAGTGATACACACTATTTCCATTCCAATGCATCGCATCAATAATTGCCATAGAACATAATTTATATATTGTTTTCTGATTAACAAAAATGGTTCTGAAAAAATTCTGACAAGCACAGAGAAATTTGAAGTTTTTTTATTTTAACCAATGTCTAGCTCTTCCCCTACCCACAGTTGATTTTGGTCAAAAAGGGAGGTGCACAACTAGTCAGTGCTACAGTTCTAAATATGAAATATCAACATTCGTTCAGGCTAATCATTTTTGAGTTTTACAAGATACGTATATGAGTAGATACAGACCAAAAGGAGTCAACCAGATTCTGGGAAAATTAAAATGGAGTCCCGTTGAAATCATAAAAAACAACATTTTTGTGATTACAATACTTTCTTTACTTCGAACAAGGAAGGTCCCTAATTTGCCAGTGAGCGATTAAACTGAATTCAATGAGAGAGCAGTCATGAGTTTCCAGAGAGAGAAAGAGTCCCATTTGAGTATGGAAAAGGAGGTCTCTGATGAGACATGATGTTTCATGTCTTCCTAAGAATTCAGAAAAAAGAAATAAGAAAAGTGAAAAGAACAAAACCTTTGTCAAGCAAGTGTTGATTAATCTTTTCCTAAGCTATGGATTGTGATAATGTCATCTCAAATTTGATAGTCTATTTCTCCAGTAATAAAAAATCAATGTAAACACCACTTAAAATTTAAGTTGAAAATGATTTAGTGATAAAACTGCTTGATGTAAAATCCCCTGAGTTAAAGGAGGGGGTTAACTGAATCTTGAAAATAAATACAAATAACTTGCTTAATATATATTTGAATTAAAGAACAAGTTCAGAATGTTAAACGATTAAAAAGTTTAATTATATAACTTTTTTTGACCTGACATGTATCACAGATATTTTGAATTTTTGATTTTGGCTTTAACTAGAGGTTTAGTATACACCTACATCTGCAGGTAATGTATGACAATATTAGAGAAAATAAAATGCATATGTTTGGCCCTTTTTAGTTCAAATATCACTCAAGTATAATCACTTCCTCCTGCCAGACATCAACAAAGAGAAAAAAAATTAATTTACCTGAAACATTCAAAGGCTAATTATATAAAAAACAAAGTGATGGTTTAAGGTATCCATTAGTTAACTTGCTTAGATTTGGACTTTAGTTTCAAAAAATTAAATATTTCCTATAAAGTATGAATGTGTATAAATTGGAGTTAAGATATTGCTAAACAAAATAATTACATCTAATTTCTTAAAGACTTTACACCTTAAATGTTACTTATTTACTATATTTGGACAATGTATTATTGACAGTGATTAAAATTTTCCTACTTATTTTTAATTTATCAATAAATTAATATGAATGACAAATGAATATATATGGGGGGAAAACCAAAATAGCATTTGATGACTTGCAATTTTTTCTGTCAAACCCTATCCAATGCACATGAGCTACTTAATTTATCTTTTTTGTGAACTAATTTTTCTTGTTTCTTTCAGTTAACTTGGGCAGATATAATGTTCCTTTCTTACATCGATTATGTTGGTTCTTTACTGGAGGGTGATTTCCTCTCTGATTTTCCAAAACTGAAAAGCCACATTGATAAAATTAAGCAAGTTCCTGGAATAAAGGAATATTTGGCTTCACGGCCAGAATTAGAAATTAAAGATTTTAGGAAACTTTTTTCATAATGATAAATTATTTGCAGTATGCATTATAACAAAATAAAAAAAATAAATTGTTGAAACTAAAATATATTGTTAAAAAAATGTATCAATTATTTCATAAAATATTCATCTTATGTCAAATAATATAAAACATTTATTTAATATAATTGTTTAATATTTTAATAAAAGTAACAAGATATTTTAAAATAGGAGTTACTGAAACTATGGAAATATGTATACTAGATAATTTAGAATTGAAATGTCTAATTTATTAAGGTAAATAAATTTAACTACTTCCATAAAGAGCCTTTTTCTTTGGAGCATATCTGTTCTAGAATATGAATTCCAGCTGACCTTGAATTTGTGTTTTTTTTTTATTACTGCCTCATCACTCTATTTGAATGTAGTAGAGATACACTTAGTAGCAGTTCATACTAACCATTGCAAGTATCTCTGTTCCTATTCATAAATGCATTTTAAAAATATATGTATTTTAGTTATATGAATACATCACCATCACTCATAACCTGCAATTCTATTGTGATAATTTAAATGTGTTTTTGCCTTCTCTAAATTAACTCATACATTTTTATGTCGTGTTTACTAAAAAATATGGTTTATTTTATATTTTCTTTATATTCAAATATCAAATTACACTAATTTAGAGTGCAGAAATTGATAACTATTAAACTGTGTCTGTTCTGCTATCTGAAGAGATAAAAATGGAGTTATATAAAATTTGATCTTATTTATGCATAAATTCTTAATGATATAAACTTTTATTACAAAATTAATTACAACTAAATTGGAAATCCATATAAAGTATAAATTTTTCATTTCACTTTTTATTATTACAAGAGTTTTAAATATATTTTTGTGTTGACAATTAAGACTACCAACAGTTTCAATTCCTTAGATTTAATATGTTATGATAATACCAGAGGATTATGGACATATAAATATTATTTTACATATACATACACATACACATATATTTTTTTTTTAAAGCTCACTTTGAATGTGACTTTGACATAGTTCTAAAAATTTACTTTTTTAAATGAGTTGTCAAGAGTTATTGGAGATATGATTTCAAAAATTAGTCTATTTATTCAGTTTTGTCCTTCTGAAATGTTTTGGCATACTATGTTAAACCTATATGATACATATTGCCAAGAGTTGAGTAACCAAGAATATGATGTTTCACTGTGTGTAAAGTTGTCACAAAAATTGCCCCATATGCACATAAGAACAATTTTGTTGTGATAGACAGAGTACAAAAAGTACTGTATCTGATGTAAAAAAAAAAAGAAAAACAAAGTTCATCAAGACAGGGGAGTTTAAAAGCTATGCTTATTTCACCCAGAGTATTAAAAAATACATAATAAAATTAAATAATTTTGCCCCTTACATGAAAACAATGATTTGATGTAAATAAGAAAAATTAATTTTTATTTTTTAAGGTATCTAAACAAGATAGCAATGGCAAATTTAAATAGTTTATTAGACGGTGCAGGAAATTTACAGGAACAAAACTGAATTTTGAATTGATTGAACGTTCATATATATGCAGAATAATATTCTTTTCATAATTACTTTATTTAACTCAAACACCAATACCCAAAACATTAACCATCTGCAGTGGGTAAAATTTACTCTCATATATCATATATATGTTAATGTTTCTCCTATTGAGGAGTAATCATTTTGTTCCAAGAAGTAATATTTAAATAATCACAAAAATACAATAATATAAGTATATTATGAAAATGATACCTACTAATTATTATATTTAAATGAGGAGTGGAGCAGGTGTTAATAATCAGCAAATCTACTCGTTTATCTTAAGATGCTACAGTATTTTAAAACATTGTGACAAAGTTTATTAGACAATAAAGAAAATTTATTATTCAATTATTTTATGAATAAATTAAAGCTTTATAAAAAGGAAACAAGTAAACTGTTAATTTGATGTCATGGTTGCATTATACGGTGCATTATAGTTGGGTACAATATGATTAAATTGGAATATTTTAAGCAATTGTTAACAGAGAAATCTAACAAAAAAAAATCCAATCACTATGGTATGTACTCAGATATTTTAATTAATTTTAAAAATGTGCCACCTTTATCACAAAATATCTTCAAGGACAATTTTGAGTATAATCTTAAGTGTAAGTTTATCAAAATAAGAGGTTGATGATAATTCATTATTGTATATATATTCTCATTCATATTTGCATTTTCTCCCCTTTATATTTTCCATTTAATTTGTGTTGGTGATAAAAAACTCAAATAAAACCTTCTAGCTACACAAAAAGAAATATTGTAGTACACCTTGAATTGTGGTAATAAGTCATAGAAAAATTACAATCGTTGTTTTAACAGTTTAACAGTATATCAGTAGACCTAAACTGCCTTAGACATTACAAGTCTTGAATCAAATAAACACTACTTCAGTAAATATAAACTGAATGTGATTGTTACAACAAATGTGCAAATTATCAGCAAAGTGGAGTACATGCGTAGTACAGCTGGTGGAACAGACCAACTCTACTACTCATGCTCAAGCAAATTAGCTGATAGTTTGGACTTGTCTTGCTACAAACCTAATGACTTGAAGTATTATTCATTTTAACTTGACTCAAATAATATATTTGATTGGCTAGATTATTGATTTATAGTAAAAAGGGATTAATTTGTAGTGCCATTTGATTCAGTTTTAAGTAATTGAGTGCTAAAGACAAATAGGGAACCTTATATATAGTTTACAATTCTCACAAAAACAATAGAAATTGAATAATTTAGACTATGAACAGAACATTGATATTTATTTACAAATAGTCAATGCACTAAAAATACTGAATAATTTATTGTTTGGTTTTTAAATGAATATTTTACCAGATTACCTGTAATCAAAACCAATATAACAATATTACTGTGATTGTATTAAAGTAGAAATTAACATAATTATTTAGAACCTCAGGTTAGCCATGTAATGTCATCTGGCTGCCGCCCGGGGTTGGTCTTAA
Source organism: Riptortus pedestris (assembly GCA_019009955.1). NCBI lineage: Eukaryota > Metazoa > Arthropoda > Insecta > Hemiptera > Alydidae > Riptortus > Riptortus pedestris. The sequence continues at coordinate 74,670,378 of CM032231.1, forward strand.
TCTCACCAGATCAAATGGTTATTTCACATGGCGTTGATTATTTTTTATGGAAGCCCATGTGAAAGCACAATAAGTAAATCCAATATGAGTTTTAAATTCAAATTCATAAACTTTTGTCTCTAACTTTTATATAAAAAGAAAAGAAAAGTGTTATGTATTATTTTCTAATATTGATTAAATTTTCAATTATTTAAATCCATATTATGTAACAGATTACAAATGATTAAGATAGTTAATTAAGGCTTCTTAGACAAGGATGTCACCATTTGCCAAAAGTTTGTTGCTACTGTCATGGTTATTTATCCTGTGTATGTGCACACGGGCGTGCGTGCGTGTGCATAATTTTTCATTATATGTTTTATGCAAAATTAAAGACCAAGTTTGTTGATGGTGGTGTAGAAAGGTAAATTTTGAAAATTCGTAATTACTCTGCTCATATCAAAAAATTGTATATCACCAATATTAATGCAAAATTAATGTCCTATAAATATTATTTTATATATATTTTTTTTAATATTCAATATTAAGTTATTCTCGTTTTTGTTTTGGTTTATAGCCTTCAGTAAACCCCACTTCTAATCATTTCACATTAATTCGATGATAAGCTTATATTTCATGACACCTCTTATTCTAAGCTTAAATACCGAATATTGTTTTGAATAGATCTTTATTACATGAAATATATGCAAATATGTTATATTGGGGATATCAACAATTTAAGGTTTTACGTTCTATACTCAAAAATGCTTATTTGATCAATACCATACTAGATATGTAGCCATTTCATGAAACTCTGAAGGTTTTACTTTTTAATGGCTGAAATTGACCAGGAAGAGGGGGGGTTTGAAAATTAAAAATATCTCAGTTATTATGAGTCAGATTAAAAAAGCGTTATAGAATCTATCTTGTTTAATAATCTACAAATGTTATTTTACACATTTCCTCATAATTCGAATATTAATATAATTATTAGTATTTTCTTTTTTTCATCCATCAATAAACTCTCACTTCTACTCATAGAATTTTACCCTTGGGTAACTAAAAATCTCTGCCCAATTTATATTTTAATTTCTGTTTACATGGACTATATGGAATGGGAGAAATGGAGAATAGATTGTGAAATAGGATCACCAGTGTCATTTCAACACGTGGGAAATTTGTTTAGCTAATAAAGCCCCTGTGTGGGAGACTTTTATTTAAGAGTTTATACCATAGTTCTGCCTCCTTGATACTCCTTCTACCTTTGAATCAATTATGTGTTTTCGTGGGGGACACTTCCCACCACTTATCTCATTCTTGTTCTGGAATTCAGTATATAATTGCACTTATGTCTAATAGACCCTTGCACCCTGTCTTGTTACAATGTCAGAATTTGGTAAGGAGCAGTTTCTTGATCATAACAAGGAAGGGCTTGTAGTATTAGTTACAAGATGTTATGTAAGGTGTTATGTTATTTCTAGATGATGACTCTTAAACATTTTTTTTAGATTATTACATTTTTTGTTTGCTATTTAATAACGCCTATTTTGTGCTACTTAGGCAAGTTGGGATGTGTTATCACAGGTTACCACTCATTTCTAGCAAGCACGGGACTAAGGATTTTATTTATTTATTTTATCACTGAATAAATTCCTATTGTCCAGTTGGGAATCGAACTCGCCAATCCAGGTTTACCACATGAGGTTAAGACCAATAACTCACATGGCTAACCTGAGCCCCTTTAATCTTATATATTTAATTTTATAGAGTTCCCCACTGAATTAACTTCTACTGTACAGGTGAGATTCAAACTCATGACTCTAGGTTTACCAAGTATGATTAAGACGAGTGCCTTAACTCATAGGCTAACCTGAGCCAAAAGAGTGTATTATTGAATATTGCTGGGGATAAATTTTCATATAATATATAAGACAAATAATGGTTGCAAGGAAAATATACAATATTTCCTAAAAATATAATAACTAGTCGTTAGTTGAATAAAACAGAAAAAAGAGCTACTAATATCTACATCTGGGAGTTATTCTCTATAATACATGCTTGCTTTTCAGATTATTTTGCACTGATTTGTTGGGACTTGACACGTTTTCTGCAAAATGTGTGCATTTAATATTATGACAACCTGCAATTTTTTTAAATAAACTTGCTGTTATAAACTTTGAGCAAGTTTGAACACTTTAAATATGGACACTGCATTTTTGTAGATATGGCACCATTATGTATAAATTGTGTGTTGTCAGACCAGAAGCAAGTATTTGCAGTAGCAAATGAATAGGAATGCATATGAATATGTATATACTTTTAGCAGTTTTGATGCCTCAGTTGCTGAAATTATTCTTGTATAATTCTTAAGTTCTGGCAGACATTAGATATTTTCTTCTTGAACACTATCACCACAACCGGCTTAGGAAATTGATGATGATATTTTCTACAAATCTAGGCTATAAGGTTCAAAATGTTATCATATTTGGCATATAATAAAATAATTATACCCTAGGAAACTTATCAAAATGAGTGCAAAGCTGACATACTTCAATATATTGGGATTAGGAGAGCCAGTTCGACTGACACTATCTGCTGCTAAAATTAAATTTGAAGATGTGAGAATTTCAAAAGATGAATGGCCAAAATTGAAACCAAGTATGAAAAATAATTTACTATATTAAATCGAATTTGTTTCAAAATGCATTGTTGCCTCTGTAAGGAAAAGTTCAATCCAGATGAAAAGGTTCTATCTAGATATTGAAGGACATTGACTATTGGTTATTATCTCCTGGTCAAGTTGTCCTTCATATTCAGTGACCCTGAATGATGAGATCTTAATAAATCTTAGTAAAATGATATGTCAAAAGTCATCCTCCTAAATTAGGTAACAAAGAATTGAAGCTCCTATAAATTCTGTCAAACACACATTGGGGTGAAAACAGAAAGTCCATGCTTATGATTTATCAATGAATTATACAGTCACAAATAGACTATGGAAGCATTGTATTTTCCTCTACTAACTCTAAAATTTTGAGAATGGTAGAAACTTTGGAACAACAAAGCCTTCGGATTTGAACTGGAGTATTTAAATCCACAACAATTGCAGCCCAGTATACTGAGACAGGAAAATTACCACCACAACACAAACTATCAATCAACATTACAAAACATAGATTCAAAATAAAATTTCTCTTTAGCTTATCACCTTGTTATACCTTAATATCTAACATTGAAAACATGCACAGATATTATTATTATTTATTAACGTCCACTTTTTTGCAACTACGGCTAATTGGGATGGGTTATCTACAGGTTACCACCCTTTTCTAGCCAGGGTGGGACTTTGGATTTTATTTAATGAATTCCGTCACTAAATAATTTCCTTTGCCCAGGCGAGAATCGAACTCGCCACTCTAGGTTTACCATGTGAGATTATGGTCAACGCTTTAACTCATATGGCTAACCTGAGCCCCCACAGATATTATGTCAACAAGAAATTAAAGAGACCTTTTTCTATAGACATTATGATTTATTACATAGGTTTAAATTAACTAAATGCACAATCCTTCCAATTAACTCTATTGAAATTCCTCCATGGAGAATAAGAAATTTCCAAGTGAGCTTACCTTTAAAAAAAATCAATAAAAATGATCCTCATGCATGAATGTTTTATAATTAGGCTTATCAACACTTCATTAATCACTCACACTTCTTAATATACACTGAGGGTTCTAAATGTGCTAAAAAATGCAGTTCAGCTGCCATTTTTTGAAATCATTCTTCACACGTTATATCTTCAAACAGCTCAAGCAATTATGATGCTGAACTAGAAGCAATAAATTGGGACTCAAGGAAATTAAAAACATGGTACCTAACATCAAACTATTTACAGACTCCTTAAGTTTGCTAAAATTCTCAGAAATGTATGTCCCTATTATAACTAACATAAAGTATGCAGTTTATAAGCTACAACTAAAAAAAATAAGAAAATTATATTATTAGGTAGGGGTATAACGGAGAGTACAATGGTTGATAAGCAAGCCAAAACTACAGCAACCCAAAGTGACTTCGACATAACTGAAATAACACTAACTGATGCACTACATTACTACAAAAATCAACTTATACCGGTGAAAACAAAAATGGTTATCAATAGATTATTAAGGATAATCAAAAATACGTCAGAATTGTTATCAAGCACTCAAAGTTCAAGAAGCGAAGAGGTGGTTCTTGTTCGACTGCAATCTGGGCATTCACGTCCAATGCATAAGTACTTCATGGTAAAATCTGAATTACCAACTTGATCCCTATATCGACTACTCACTATTTAAAACATACATACAAACTGCAGAAGATGTCCCAACATAGACCTACCTTACAATCTGGGTGAACTACTAAAATACAAGTGCTTCTGGACATTTTGTTAACATATTTAAAACAAAAACATCTATACCAATTCTATAATTCTCACTCTCTTCCTATTCCAAAGAAGTATAGCCATAAAGGTATAACTGCAACTATAATCCAATATGACATTTAAATTGTACGTTATTTATTATGTTTTTTATTGCTCGTGGTTATGTTAGATTAATATAGGTGTAAACCATTTTAATTACATTGACACCGAATAATAAAATTAATTAAAAAACAATCAATGAGTTTGCTAAACATGATTATAGTTGTTCGAAATGATAATGAATGAGATCTGGAAAGAACTTGGCTGGCTATGACCAATCTATCCCTACTATGAGCTTCAACTGCACAAGCATTACATCTAACATTTTAATTCCAACTAATTATTTCTTTAGGAAAAGGATTTCTCTGTAACACCAGAAAATAAAATATTACTGTATAAATAAATAAAAAATCCCCAGAATTAACAAAGTACCAATGTAAATCTAATTTTAAGAGTAATATGTAAATTGGTGTATTAATTGATGGTAACAAAAAGTATTGAGTGAAGAAAATCTATGAAACTAGAAAGAGAAGAAATTTACAAAATTTAATTACACCAATTGAAGTTCAGGGACTTCATAGCAAGAGGTCGTCAGTGGGAGCTTGCCCAAAATTTTCTTTCTTAAATAGTCATGCTTTATATAGAGACTTGGATACTTTTCTCGCATTCCATTCTTCCTAGCATTCTCAGAGGCAGCAGTTTATTCACATTCATATAATACAGTAAATAGACTTTACTGAATGTATTTGCCTTAATTATGTAAAATATTATCCTATCATTCATTTTTAGCTTTGAAATGGCCATATCTTCCAATACTTGAGATTGATGGCAAAGTTTTATACCAAAGTCGAGCTATGTCTCGCTATGTAGCTCATAAAGGAGGCTTAGTGGGATCCAATGAAGAAGAAAAACTTATGACTGATATGACAGTTGATGCATTAGAAGACATGAGAGGAAGTAAGTTTATAAATCTGGAATGACTTTGAGCATAATATAATATGAAAATAAAAGTAAGAAGGTAAGATAATTTGGTATACTATCCTAAATTCTATATGTATGTATGTATATATATATATATATATATATATATATATATATATATATATATATATATATATATATATAATTTACTGCTATAAGAGTATAAGAGAGAACTGTTTACACAAAGGACTAAACATTTTTTCAAAACAAATTTGAAGAATAACCTAAATCCACTACTTCGTCATTTTTTTAATGTAAAATGTCTTTACCTTTAGCAAGGATCCACAAAAAAAAAAAAATGTTTGGTTTTTGTTCAAGCTTGTAGAAAGTGCGATACAGAAATAGTGAATTTGTTTTGTAAAATCATTATACATGTTCAATGAGACCTACTCGTAAGTTCAACTCAGGATCTGTCTCTACTGATGTAAGAGTTAGAGAAGAATGTTGATCCTCGATGTGTGATGGATATAATTTGTCTTTTATGTGTATTCATTAAAGATGCAGTATTCCTACTGATGCCTACCTGTGCTGATGCGGAGGAAGTGAAATCATAAAGCCAGCATGTGATTTAATTACTTGGGGCACAAACAGCAGATCCTAGGATGCAATAGACTGGAGGCTAAATTGAGCATTTATAGCAATTTTATGAAACCTATTTTCCAAATTTCTCTAGCCCAATTTTTGGATTACGTTTTAAATTTTGCATTACATTTTCTTTTCTGTCTATGGAAAAGGCAACAAAATAGAAAATTTAGGTCTATATTCATTTTTTTTTCTTTTTCTACTTATAGTATTTTTTTGTCATTTTCAGTTGTCATAAAAAATTACTACACTCCAGATTCTCCAGAAAGAGATATGGGTCTGAAGAAATCTGAAACAGAAATTATTCCTGTTTTTTATAAAAACTTTCAGGAACAACTTAAAGAAAACAATGGTTATCTTGTAGGAGGGAAGGTAATTAATTTCTCTCATACATTAAGAGTTAAGAAAACTTAAATTAGGATAAAAGCAGCTCTTCTCTTCAGTACTTTATAGCTTCTATTACTGAAAAGCCACAACAGAGTTTATGGACATGGTCACATTGTACACAATCCTGTCTTGTCACTTTGTAAAGATTCCTGAAAGGAATTAGATCTATTTTTTTTTCTGTCTACTAGTTTGAATTATGAGATTTATATAAACCAAGTTGACTGTCAAATATTCTTACTGACAGTATGAGGAAGATGAGCACTATATCTGGCTAAATTTGACTTCACTAGCATTATTTGCGAAGGCCTTGGAGTATAAGTATAAATTAGCCAATATATTAGAAATATTAATTGAATATCAACGTTAACAAAAAGATTAGTTTTAGTAGAATTACCTTAAGAGGTATCAGCAATTGGGATTGTACTCATGATATAATATATTGATACATCATAAACACATGTATAAATTCATCATCCATGTTAAACAAAATATTGAGTTATTCAACAGCTGAAATTGGACCTGGAGAACAGGGGTTCAAAGTGGTACAATCAAAATTTTGAAATATCTTTGTTAATATGAATCAGATTTTATAATGTTACATAACTAATGATATTACAAAATTAATTTTCTATAATTGTTGTTGTATGTAATTTTACTTTAACTATAAATATCAAACAATGAGATATTTCTATTCTTTAATTTGTGTTCAGTAAATCTCTACTCCTGCCCATCTCACATCAGTGTTAAGCAAATATATCCCAAAATGACTTACTTCTTTTTATTGTGGTGGTATAATAAGCAACTTTGAAATATCCAATCTTGTTGAAAATGTAACACTTTCTTTCTAGCACCAGAATTTGCTTCTTAGCCCCATTAGAACAAAGAGTACACTAATAAATAACAACAATGAAATTGCATGAGAATGTCTGTCACATACTAGGGAATACTAGTAGGTTCAAAGATAATTGAGTTATTATGATTTCATCTGTGGTGAGAAAATAATTGGTTGGTTTTTGTAATATCAGACTTCATTCTGACCATGGAACCACAGGGAATTATGTAATTCAGTTGTCTAGAATAGGTACAATGTTATCCGTCTTACTAGACATTTTTTAATTGCTCTCATGTTTCAGCTCACTTGGGCAGACCTTTGGTTTATATCTCATGCTGATTATATGGACCAACTGATGGATAAGGACATGCTGGCTAATTTTCCAGAGCTGAAGAAATATACAGAAAAAATAAAAAAAATACCAAGGATAAAGGAATGTATTGATTCCCGGCCCCAACTTCCAAAAGATTTAAGACTTGTTTATAGCAAAATATAGATAATAAGCAAAATAAAAACCAGTATGAATAAAAAATGACACTAACAAATTCCTAAATTGTATTTTGAGCATTTTTAGTAAATTATGTGAAAATGCAGATTATTTAAAAATAATGAACATACTAAAATTCTTCCTCTCTGTCCACACTCACACACAGACATGCGCGCACACACACACATATACCAAATTAGTATCTAATCTATTTTTTTTTTTTTATATTAAAGTATGTACCAAAAATAATTTTTAATTGTTACAATTAATAAAAAATATTTTGAATAATGGTATTTTTATGCATTTTCTTTCATTCCTCAGACATAGTTTATATATTTTTAATAAAATTCAACATTCCAAGAACAACTGCTTGCATCATCTGTTATTTGTTTATTTTAAAGGGAAATTTAAAAGACCAAAATATTTTTCCTAGAATGTTTCAATCATGATAACTCTCCATACTTTAATTAGCGAGAAATTTTGTATTATGACTAATTTGAAATGAGCTTATCATCACATTTGAATGGGTTGATCTGAAGGAAATACACCTAAATAGCTCGATTTAGTAAGTCATAAAGTACTGGGCTCACCTACACTTAATTTGATCCCAATTTGTAAGATTTATTTTACCTGTTATTGTAAAATGTATTATTTATATTTTACAATTTATTGCTAGTACATGCAGATCACTACACATTACTTAAGATACAGACTCTTTGGTGTTGGGTACACACCAGACTTAATTAAAAGCTGTAGATCAAAAGACTGCCATATTACTTGCATATGCCATATTACTGCACATGCTACTTGCACTGGAGATAAGGCATTGCAAACAAACATTAGCAATTATATACAAAGGAAATTTTTGAAACTCTTTAGAATGATGAATTACTTTTAACCTGATATTTTTGGAGACAATAGGTCAGAATTCTTAAAAATACTTTCTCCAGCTCACTTTAATAGTACTCTACATGTTTCATGTTTTTTTTTTATTTATCAATTTAAATTCCCCTCAGGAGTAAATGAAACACTAGAGCACTGTCAGCCTAGGGTCATATCCTTTTTCTAGATTGATAGATCCTTTCAGTGATGAATAACTCTAAAAGGAAATTTAACTGGTCCAATATTTTATTGTTGAAGGAATATAATTCTAATATATTTTCCAATTTCAACATTTTACGACTAGCTGGTTTTAAGTTATACGAGATACGTCACACTAAAACAAGTCAAAATGGATTCAGGGACTGGCAAAATTGATGATTGAACTCCATTCAAATCTGAAAACCAGCTATTTGCAATATTAAAAATGGTGTATTTTTTAACCAAGTGATTGAAAGATACATTATTTCTAATCTTGCAAATTGCTGGTTTTCAGATTTGAATGGATTTCAATCATCAATTTTGCCCATCCCTGCATCCATTTTGACTTTTTTTTTATGTGACATATCTCGTATAACTTAAAACCAGCTAGTCGTAAAATGTTGAAATTTAATTTTTTGGATTGTTGTAATGTTTAGTTGTGCACCTCCCCTTTTGATTGAAAACAACTAAGAGGGAGGGTGGTTTAGAGAACCAACCCAACCCTCTTGTTGAATATCAACAATTTCAAAATTAATAAGTATTTATTAGACATAAATAAATAATATAGGACATTAACAATAAATTTGTTAAGGACCTTTTTTGTTTATCATGAAAATTATTATGTTCTATGACTTAGAAAGACACAATATCAGACATATTGTGAAGCACTTTCAAAAAATTTTTTAAAATAAAATGTAACCTTTCATTTTATTTAGTAAGTTAATTTAACTGGAATACTAGGCAGTCATGTGGTGCCATCAGATTTTTTCTGTTTACAAATCAATAATCAAATCATTTTTTTAATTAAAAGAATAAAGCTATACATTTTATAGGTGTGTGATAATAGTGATTGTTAATTATTTAAAATTATTCTCTTTTTTACAGTTAAATTTCAACATAGTTCAATTGAAATATTTATCGATTATTTGGCGATTTCATTGAATTCATTGGCTTCATTTTTTTTTTTTGTTGCTCAATCCTCTGAAGCCCATTTTTAATTTTGTTAATCTAATTAAGAATAACTTTTTATTTGTTGAAAAATTGCAAAGAGGGTTGTATGATAATTTTTTAATTTTGTTTTTTGACAATTGTTACTGCAATAAGTTTTTAATGTTACAAATATTTAATGGCAGATCATTTTTCTTGTAAATTTTCTGAATTTTATTTCTATTTGTGAAAAATATTTACAAAAGAATGCTGTTCTACACTGAAGAAAGTTATTAGAGTTCTATTTTTTTTTAATTTTAATTTATCAAAAATTTCTAAGTTACTCTGAATATCATATTTGGTATTAATAGACGATTAAATTGATAGAGACTCAAGTTTTACAATTTTCATCTTTGTGAAACCCTAAATCATTTTAGATAAGTTATGTTGACCTTAGATATCAATGTATGATAATTTCAGCTGCATTACCACTCTTCATTTGTGAATGGCTTGAATTGTAAGTGAATTGTTTATATGATAATGAATATATTGATTTAATCATCAGATAAATTATTTTTTCCTCTTACTATTTACTTTATTTGTCGATTCATTCATCAAATCTTTTTGTCGATGAGACAAATAACTAAATTACATTCAGTAATGAAATGTATTGTATTATTGAGTATGCAATTTTTTTCTTGAAATCCCTTTAGTGATTTCAAAGAAAGAAATTTTATATTTTAAACATATTTATTAAATAGATACCTAAAAATGACTTATGTTAGAAATGTGAGTTGTAATATTAGTCATTATAATTGAATATTCTATTGAAAATAAATATAATAGTCAAGTAAAAGGCCTTGGAAGTCCATTGAGACAGAACAACCAAAGAGGAGTGTTTGGGGAATGAATACACAAAATTTCCATTTTCTCCATTCATATTAGGGGTGGAGAAAATATTTATAAATCTTCTAATAAAAATAATCAAATTAATTTCTGGAACTTTTTTATCCAAAGCAAAGAAATGAAGATATGGCTTTTTTTTTTTTTTTTTGGTCTGCCTTAAAATTTCCATTTTGTTTCATGTCTTCAAAAAACTTGGGTCTATGACCTTTTTTTCTCCATAGCCTTGATGGGACATTTATTTTCACTTACCTCATTTAGAACTTACACATTTGATTTCTTTTAATCCCAACAGTACAGTACGTAGGAATTCTGCTTTGCTTATGCAGGCTTTTTTATAAATGGGATGAATAGAATACAATACCAGTGAGCATGACCATATATCAATATATATTGTATATGTGTGCAGTACCTACAGACTACACATGGTAATTGATCCCATGTAGAGGTAAACCTGATTTTCACTGGAATGACAAGGGAATGAGAGGGCCCTACGGATATGAGTGGTTTGACATTATGTTTTGCACCGGACCATCCAGCAATAAAGACGTCATAAAGAAAATTCCATTCATACCAATTTAGGTATGGGTGGTGAAACTTTCATTCAAGGCCAGATTTGCTACGTAGCTATCCCTCAGTGGTCTGTAATAACCTGACTAATGGTAGAAAATAACCAGTATGAGATTCCAGAAAATAACTTTGTTTAGAAAAATTATTTGATTCCTTTACTCGACTCCGACTCTGGCCTGTGTATCCTGGCTTTAAAGATAAATATATTCCCAATTGAGATTCAAATTTATGTATCAGAAATTTCAAAGACAGCTTTAGAGGTTGCCTTTAAGTAAATAAATGAGTTGAATATTTAAATTAGCACTCCATTGTCATTAAAAATAAAAGAAGTTTCACGCAGGAGCTTCGTAAGCCAAGCAAACTACCTATGTACTGGAAAGACATGCTGATGATGTTTTATCCTCTCTCATTTTCTATTTGTTGAACAATTTTTATGACAAAAATTTTGTAGTTTTATTTAATAATTGAACATTTTTGACAGCATCCTTCTTGTCTACAAAACATACTTCTAGGATGAAGTTCTTTAAAAGTGAAAACTGAGACCTTTAGAAAATATGTTTATTGATGATCTTTCAATTTATATTTGCATTTATCACACATAGTAAAGGCCCAATGAAGACAGTATTTGGTATTTAAGCTGGGGATAAAACATTTCATGATGTAATGCCCCCCCCCTTTCCTAGTCCAATTTCAGCCATTAACAAACGTAATCTTCAGTTTTACATGGAAAGCTATTATATCGAGTGCTATCAAGCTCGAAAATCAAACAAAAATTACTACTGCTAGAGCAGTAACTGAAAAATGTAAATATAAATTTGAATGAATAAATGAATCTTATTTTCATCACCTCCAATGTAGGATTGATGGACTTTGAATAAATTATCTGCATCAATTTTCCTTTAAGGGTTGTTAAATTGAACATCAAAATATTCAAGAAAGGCTTAAGTGTTATCTGCATTAACTCAATGGGCCCTATGGGCTCCAAGGAACTATTCTACTGGGCTGAGTTTTCCCACATTTTTGTTTCAGGTAACTAATAATGGCAGCTAAACTTACATATTTCAACATCATGGGTAGAGGGGAACCTATTCGACTGTTGTTAGCTGCTGCAAAAATTTCTTTTGAGGATGTGAGAATCGAGACATTAGAAGAATGGACAGCTTTAAAGCCAAGTATGATCTTCCTCCCTTTTGATTTTTATCATTAAATTCTCTATAATAATTAGTGTATTTACTGCATTTAGTTATATTATTTCATAATATTAATTCCTTATAATATTTTTATTTACAGATTAAATTTTAATTGTTATTTCAAAAGTAGCAATTTATGTAGTGATAAACTCACTAAATGAAATATTGAGTCACACCCTGAATAAAAAGGGAGGGTAACCTATCGATAATCTGCATCAATAAGTTAAAGTATCATAAAACATAATAAATCATTTTTTTAATGTTATAGTAGTGCTATGTCCCTATATGTTTTTTTTTTTTAATAAAAATAATGGTGACCAGCAGACCGCCCTGTCTAAATTTCATTTGACATATACGCACTAGCTTACTGCATTACATGTTAAGCACAAATCTATTTTAGATAGCTTACTTTGTCTGAGTCACCTTACACTGTGGCTATTTTTCTGCAAAAGTTGTCTATATGTATAAAGAAACAACAAAAACATATGTTGTTTGTATTACAACACCCACATCTACACCTATATATGAAGCTTCATCGTTACTAAACTCAATATTTAAACATACCATGTAAAATTAAATGGGGACTTAAAGACGGGGTAAATTTGTATAATTAAAATATCTCTGTTGTAGTGTGACAGATCTATAAATGCTATATAACCACCATTTGGGTACAGGAATTCCTCATCTTTCTGTACTTTTTCCTCAACACAAGAACGGAGTTCTTTGTATTTTTAAATAATCAGCATTTACTAAATCCCAAAAACTACTCATATAATTTTCACTTTAAGTTATTATAACAATAAATATCTAATTCCTAGTTTAAATTTTAAATCTTGTTTTCATAGAGCCCTTGCTATGAAATAAATAGAGACTAGAATATCAGATAATGTCATCCATCCATCTTCCAATTCATATTAATCCTGCATTTTTTATGCAACCAACCTTAGGTTGATTGATGTGTTCAGAATTGTTGTGGAAATTATAAAATAAAATGTGTTTTTTGGTAAAAAAAAAACAAAAAAAAACTAAAAAGTGTTAATACAGCAAAATTGTAATTCATGGTTGTGAATAAGCCAAAAATCAAGGTATGATGATTAAAGCCTTATTCACATTTATGGATGTGAATAAGACAATAAATCTTTCAAAAATAATATTTAATATGTAAATATGATTTTTTTATATTCATAACTATAATTATATTCATAATCACCATGTCCCTCATGTATTTTATTCAAAATCATATTCATGAATACAAATATCCCCATCTCTGTTGGTAAAGGGCTGTATTAAAACTACCTATAAGAACAACACAAATGATATTCATTAAAGATATTTATTTTAAATACTCTGCATTTGATTCTTGATTTGTTTCATGCAAATTTGAATTAGATAATGAGTCAATTGTTTTCTGTAATTATTAGAAGTTTAATAATAGAATGTAATATTACTTTCAGCTCTGAAGTGGCCTCATTTGCCAAAACTTGAAATTGATGGAAAGGAATTATTTCAAAGCAGAGCCATTTGTCGTTATGTTGCCCGTAAAGTTGGATTAGCTGGTTCTAATGCTTCTGGTGATGTTTTAATTGATATGACTGCAGATGCATTGGAGGATTTGAGAGAAAGTATGAAATTTATCAAATAGGTTTATATATGATATCATTTTTCCTATTAGTTTAATTTAAATTTAATAAATTTTGACTTAGAGAACAGAAGGAAATTGATGAGCATTAACTAGAAATGCATATACAATATAAAAATAAACAATGTAATTAATAGTAATATATATTTTATTAAATAATTAAGTTAATATCTATTCTCTAAAAGTATTTTAGAGTATACAATGACGGGTTTAGATCAGCCCATGCTAGTTAAAGCATCGGCCTGATTATAATTTTCCATTCCCACAAAATTCAACACCATTCATGATTTCTTTGTCATGTTATCCAAGGATTTGCAATCAACACATTCTCAAATACGAGAATCATTTTGTCGGGACTCCTACATTCAATTAATTTTATTTAAGAGATTTTTAAATCTTTAAATATCCTACTATAATTGACGCCTGTCTAAAGGTAAATGAGACATTTTTTTTATTATTATACATTTAAGGACGAGATCTGTTTTCTTTGGAAAATATATAATATTGCCAATATTGGAGTATTAATTTAACAGCATTGGCCAATCGCTACAGAAAATAAAATGAATCAACATGCATGTATTAAAAGCATATTTATTTCCACAGACATTCAATAAAAATTCTCTCTTTATTAACATTTATTTTATTTTTTATGGATTAAGCTTCATTCCTTTGCTGTTTTCAGAAATAGCTTATTATTATTATCTGCCTGATTCACCAGAGAGAGAAGAAGGCTTAAGAATTACAGCACAAAAAAGCCTATCATTATATTTAAAAAATTTCCAGCAACAACTAATAGAAAATAATGGATATCTTGTTGGAGGAAAGGTGAATTATTTTCAAACTTGATTTTTTTTTTCAAATACAGCTTCCAGTTTAAGTTTTTATTAAATTGTTCACTATATATTAAATAACTGCCACTTCTGCCGTCTTTTTTCTATCTATATTTTGTATAATTTGCTTTCTTATTTTCCTTCTCATTTTTTTTGTTACTAGAAAGTCTTCATTTAAAAAATAAAATTTGGAAAACATAGAAAAATTAGATTTATAGAAAAGAAAAGCATAACTTAAGTACCAAACTACTGAAATTTCTCCTGAGGGAAACTTAAAAAAGTTTACCGCTTTGCTGAGAGGAGTTAATAGCTGGAGACATTAGTAAAAGTTAAATTTCAGCAAGACCAAGCTCAATCATAACCTATATTCCACTTTTTTTTCTTTTTTTTTGAAAATCAGAAGGTGCTGTTTCTTCTCAATTGCTTAAAAATAATTGCTAGAAGTTTGCATTACAATACTTCTGCAATTAATAGGAACTGATGCTCACACTCTATGAAAATCCGGACTCCTTGCAAAGTTGGCTGTCTCCAAGCACCTCTGGAGTCCAACAATTGATTACTGTACATCAGAAATGAATTATGGGCACACTGTTAGGAAGCTCTGAATAATCTTGACTAATGGTAGAAAATCGGTGCAGCTGGAGGTGTAATAGGTAATAGCCGTATACAGGCAAAAAGTATTGCCAAGTTCAAGATTGCAAACTAGATTTTATTTAGTGACTTCTAGGTTTAGAGGTTTCTATCTATTCCCATGGTGCCTATGTGGCATGCTGAGACAATTGGGTAGCTAGTTGAAAAAAGTAGTGCTCTTTGGTTAGTAATACCACCACAATACTCCAGTAAAAGTATTAAACTGACGACCTCCCACCAAAGCCATGTGGCAGGCCATGACCCCTCATTGGCTATTGACACAAAAATATTCATTTTTGAACATTAAGCAATACTAAAACTGCCTTAACATTGAGAAAATTTGATGACTGCATCCATTATTGCATCAGGTGTTTTATTGCTAGCTAAATCCTTGCCAACTAATCAAGACATGTGAAAAATGCAAGAAATAATTTGTGCAAAAATAAATTTTAATCATCAGTGGAAATGGGATGCAAAACTTAAAGAAATTATTTTAAAATGAACTACTAGTTTTTGAGAAAAAATGTAAAATTAATTTCTTTAGTTACAAAACTTTAGTTTTAGCAAACGATTAGTAATTTGTACAAACGTATTTATACTGAAAAATTTTGTTCAGTGAAAGAACAGGTATATAAATATAATAGCTTATACAAATTGAAGTGCTTCTTTTAAAATGATGACACCACTAGAGCACCAAATGATTCTTATAGACGGATATAAATTGTTATTTTAGACACTTTTTCTTGCAATTATAGATGTCCTTAAGTAGTTCAGCACTCTCAGGTAAGAAAACGAAGGCCTCGTTCCTTCTGTTTTTTATTCTACCCGACAGAGTGTTTTTGTAGCACACACTATATGATCAGTGTTCTCTTCTCAAGGAATCTACTGGAACCAAGATTTTCCTTGCAGTCACAGGGAAATCTTGGTGCCACTGATGATGGAGCATGTGCTACAAATGCACTCTGTTTCACAGAATAAATAACTGTGAAGGAACGAGACCTTTATTTTCTTACCTAAGATCAGCTTCCTTTGCCAAATCTCAAAAATGGATAGTTCAGCATTGTTCCTCAACTTATTTATTTCAAAATTCTTTCTTCAATTCCAGGTTACTTGGGCAGATTTCATGTTCGCGTCCTATGCTGATCACCTGAATCATCTTTTAGATTATGAAGTACTGACTGATTTCAAAGAGTTGAAAAAATTGAAAGAAAAAGCTAATATGTATCCTGGTGTAAAGGAATATATAGCTTCACGGCCCAAAATACCAAAGGATTTAAGAGCATTGAACATTTTTTAATTTAAAAAATTTGTTAATCAAATTTATAATTTCAAATACTTGTTTGAATTACACAATCCTTTTCCACATTCTAAGGCTCTTACTGATGTGTCATTGGCCATGAGAATCATCTCTGGATATGCTGTGTCTGTGCAGACATCACAGGTAAAGTAATTTAGGAAGTGATACCAAAATTGGAACATTTGTACCTCTCTTATGTTGTAACAATGGTATTTATATAAATAAACCTGTATGCTTTGGGTGTATATCTATTTAATAATAAAATGTAATAGCCCTTTATTGAAATTTGTTTTCACCCTACATGTATCATGGCTCCAATTGCCACCTCACTGAGGCCCAATTTGCAATGCTGTTATAGCTTAGAACTATAGCAATCTGTTTCAAGCCTTTGATGGGTCACAAGCTGCTGTGCATATTATATGATCCTGCTATCAACACGTGTTGACTAGCTATTATATATAAATAAAGCACTATGATTTTTCTGTTTAAATACATATTACCAAATAAAAAATCTTGTTTGTCTGTCTACTCATTTGTTACTTCGTCAAATAAAAGCATCTCAGAAGATTTCAATGGAGATTCAAAGGATTTCAGATTGCGTATTTGTGAGCCAACTATCACAAGGTACAAAGTAAGCTATACGAGAATTCGAGGTTTAAAGGGGGGGGGCTTTGACCAATTCACATATTCGTCTATATCTTTGTTGATACCGTAAACCGGGGCTACTTTGCACCACAGGTGGTTACTTTGCCCCAAAGACGAAAAAAGTTGCCACGCAACATGACAGCAAACCAATGAACTGCAAACGCACTGTTTTGAGTTTATCCGATAGGTAGCACCACTAGGAGGGTGACACAGCATTTTCAAGACATCCGCCATATTGGACAGTTGATTTGTTTGGCTTGTAAAGTTGAGTCACATTTTGCTGATATTTTACTTTAAAAAAAGTGGTATTTTCAACCCGTTTGCAGACATCTAAAGGTAAGCATAAGTGTTTATTTATGGAGTACAACTATTTGTTAACAAAATTACATTGCTAAGATCAACCTATTAAGTGTTTTTCACAACTTATACATTTTTTAGTTTCATAGGTTATGTTTCTGGTGAAAATGGGGTAACTTTGCCCCAGCAACAAAAGTGGGGCAAAGTTACCCCACATTAAAATCTTGCTTATTTTCAGCAATATTAGCTTGTTTGTTTTAGGATTTTACTAAATAACTGTATGTAGGTATGTCTCTTACAGCACAGGACTGTGCGTGTATGTGAAGGTTAGAGTTTTAATAACATATACACTTGGCGCATACTATTTTGTTTTTTTTTTTTAGATGGTTCGAGCTTACAAACGAAAACTTGGTGCTCGACGCTATGCCGATTATTCACCAGAACAATTAGAGGAATGTTTACAAGCAATAAGGAGTGGTTCATACAGCCATCGTCGAGCTGCAGAACACTTTAATATACCAAGACGAACTATTTTAAATAAACTTAAAGAGAAGCATACTAATAAAGTAGGGAAACCTACAATATTTTCCAGAGATGAGGAAGAATCTTTTGTTTCGTACATAGAAACATTGAGTGATTTTGGGTTTCCGATAACTACGGAAGATCTCAGAAATGTCATTAAAATTTACTTAGAGAGAACTAGCCGTGTAGTAAAAGATTTTCAAGGGAACAAGCCTGGTCTTGAGTGGCTAAAACATTTCTTGAAACGTCATGGAAGATTGAAAGAACGTATGGCATCCAACATTAAAAGAAGCCGAGCTGCAGTCACCGAAGATATCCTGCAGGATTATATTAAAAACTTGCAAGAAGTTATCAAAGACGTCCCACCTGAAAATATTTGGAATCTAGACGAAACCAATTTAGCAGATGATCCTTCAAAGAAGAAAGTTATTTGTCGCCGTGGGACAAAATATCCTGAAAAACTTTGTAATTTTTCCAAATCAAGCACTTCTGTAATGATTTGTGGCAGTGCGGCTGGTGAAATATTGCCGCCCTTTGTTGTTTACAAGGGTACCCAGATGTGGGACGTTTGGACTGGAGGTGGCCCAAAGAACACTCGCTATTTTAGGACAAAGTCTGGGTGGTTTGATGGTCCAGCTTTTAATGAATGGTTTGAGAGCTTGTGCCTGCCCCGAATTAAGAAATCTGAAGGAAAAACAGTTGTGATTGCGGATAACCTATCCAGTCATCTAAATATGAGTATTTTTGAAAAGTGTAGAGAAAACAATATCAGTTTTGTATGTCTCCCTCCAAACAGCACCCATCTAACGCAACCACTGGACGTTGCTTTTTTTAGACCCATGAAGGTTGCTTGGAGACACATCTTACGTAACTGGAAAGATACCCCAAGCGGTATGAGAGCAGGGGTCTTGCCCAAACACGTCTTCCCCTCATTGCTTAAAAAACTTCTGGAAGACTTGGAGCCCAATATGAAAAAAAATCTTGAAAGCGGATTTAGAAAAACTGGGATATTTCCATGTGACATACAGCCTCTACTAGACAGAATAGGCCAAAAAGCAGTTGAACCCTCAGCTGTGAGCTCAGCATTTTTAGAGCTTGTGCAAACAACCAAATCTCTAATAGGCGATAAGCCCACAAACCCTACAAGAAGGAAGAAAGTACAACTTCCAGCAGGTAAAAGCCTGTCCAATGAAGAAATGCTAGATAACACTCTGATTTCTCTCCCTAGCACAAGTAAAACCTCTAATGAAAGTGTCAAATCTAAGATTAAGAAGCCTCCCAAAACGAAAAGCCGCAGATGTTATGAGGACAGTGATGAGGATGATGACATTTTAAGTGAAATGGAATTAAATCTTAATGAAAGTTCAGATGAAGACTGGGATTCGTTCAGTAGACAACAAATTGAAATGATGGAAGAAGAAAACAAGGAACCAAATAAACCAACCATTCAATCAATAAAAAAGGAAGTGGGCACCTTCGTTGTCGTGATTTATCAAGATGAATACTATCCTGGCGTCATTGAAAGTCTGAATGAAGAAGGTGCTGTAGTGAGTGCTATGTTTAAGACTGCGAAAGGAAATTGGAAATGGCCAGAAAAAAAGGACTCAATCCATTACTCTTGGGAAGAGATTGTTGGTAGTATAAATCCGCCAAAAAAAGTCAACAGAAGGGGCATGTTCAGCATCCCAGAACTTATAAATGACATTAACTAACCTTTGATGTTCTTAACAAATATAATTCATGATTTAATAACCTGTTTTTGTATTCTTCACATGAGGTTTAATATAAACATTTCTACAGATGATACCTATGATTTTTGTTTTTCTTCCCAAAATGCATTTATTTAAAGAGTACACTTCTAAAGAGTTGTACTACTCAAATCAAGTGTGTTACTTTACCCCAGTCCATTTTTACTATGAGAAATCATCTATTTTTCCATGTGGGGCAAAGTTACCCAACCACTGGGTAACTTTGCTCCGCTTTTCAGATAATAAAAAATGATTAGAAAACATTGTAAACTGGTCATTAAGGTACATAAACGTGTTCTTTAGATAGTTTTTAGTTGATCGAAAACGATCCCGATCATTTCTCTCTGACAACTGTCGTAACAATTATGATTTTGTTAAAAAAGGGCCAAAAAGTGGAGCAAAGTAGCCCCGGTTTACGGTATTGTTTTTTTCTTCGAAATATGAATAACAAATTGTGATTACAGCCCTAAAAAGTTACTTACATTTATGAATTTGGAATTGTGACTTCAGACTTCCGGGGTGTCAAACAGACTATCGTATTTCATGAAAATACCTAAATAGAATTGAAACATTTATACAAACATTATGTCTATGTATTTAGGGAATGACTATTGTCAACATGCGCTATTTTATACTTTATCATTCTCAGGAACTTTCTCTGTAAAACAAATATTCGTGAATATCTTCGTTTATATTGATTTTATCAACAAGCTGTAAAGTATGAATCGGGTTTAGTAAATATTTTTGTTCCTGAAACGCTATATGGATTTATTAATTTTAAAAACTTTGACAACCAACATCCGGCCTCTAAATAGAAAATGTATTAGTGCTGGATATAATTGTGAAATATAATGTGCGTGTGCGTGTGTGTGTAGGTATATATATATATATATATATATATATATATATATATATATATATATATATATATATATATATATATTAACGTATTAATGTCCATAAGTTTCTGGCCTTCCCTACTCTCCCCACTTCAAAGGGGCTCGCGTTAGCCATGTGAGTTAAAGCGTTGACCTTAATCTCACATGGCAAACCTACAGTGGCGAGTTCGGTTCCCGCCTGGGCAAAGGAAATTATTTAGTGACGGAATTCATTAAATAAGATCCTAAGTCCCACCCTGGCAAGAAAAGGGTGGTAGCCTGTAGATAACCCGTCCCGATTAGCCTTAGTTGCAAAAAGTGGACGTTAATAAATAATAATAATAATCTTCCCACTTCAAGTACTCTTTGCACGTCTGTGGTTGCTCTCTCCATGTTCGTTAGTACTGTCAGTGTCTAGACTGCACTAAGCTAGCTTAGTGTAAGGAACTTGCCATTTTTACGAAGTTCAATATAAAATAAAATACCTTGCGGTTTTTACATTCTTTTGTATACAATTCCATTCTCCGTAGCAAATTAAAGATTTAATGATTCAGTATATGTGCAATAATCCTCCCCTCCCCCATATTACACTGTAAATGAATGGGCAAAATTATTTCTGTTAGGGAGAAGACGTTTGAAAAATGATTGACTTTATTTCATAAACAATCCAACTTGTGGAATTGCTGTGTGAAGGGCGACTGAACACCGAAGGAATAGTTGCTAGGTTGGGGCTTTCAAAAACAAGTGTTTTGAGAGTCATCAAAGGACATATACATACGAGCAAGATGGGTTCCAAGAATTCTTTCATTTGCTCAAAAAGAGGGGTTGTTCGATGCTGCAGCACATTTTTACATGAATATTGCGCCACATCAAAAAATCATTTGAACTCAAACACAATTGGAGGTGACTATGACTTAATCAGCAAAAGAGAGTCAATGAAATGAAAAACATTTTTGCGAAAGGCAAGAGTCACACTGTCGATAAAAAAAGGTAAATACCTTAGTTTTTTGGGTCTTTGACTTTAAAGAAAGGAACTCCACAACGAATGGCGAGTATTATGATGCACTACTTCATTGTTAAGAGAGACAGTCGATGAGAGAAGCTGGGGGAAGTTGAGGAGAGGTGTTGGGCTTCGTTTCGAAAATGCTTCTGTCCACGCAGCTTTGATTACCAAGGCCGCTGTTCAGAACTGTGGACTCCAAGAAACTCTCATTCAGCCGATAGGCCACACCTGGCTTTCAGGGACTTCTGCCTTTCCTCAATGTTATAATCTGACCTTCGCTGGAGAAGTCGAAGTCCTGCCACAGCCACAGAGGTTTAAGACAAGGCAGTATATTTGAAGTACTCTGTGTTGTGCAAACATACAATGTATACTATCTGGTATTTCTGCATCACTCTAACTGTGTTGATGAGACATCAGAAATTCACAAAGACTCGAGGTTTTGGGGTTTGTCCTTGAACGGCAAGAGAAGATTTTATAATTTACTCCAAACTAAAAAGTACGTCACGCATGGGCTGCGCAAACTAAGCAGATTTCCCGCGTGAAGTTTAACAATAGATATATCTACATACTGGTAACACAACACGACCACAAATATTCAGTGAATAAATACAAACTATAATAAGAAACCTCCCGACGGAACGGACTTCTGAATTGTAAACAAACAGTTCTGCCAACTACTTACCGGGAAGAAAAACAATTACTGCAATATATCTGAATATAACGTATTAATTTGATTGAAAACTACTATATCTAGTACTGTAATTTATAATGAATCAAAATAATTTTTATCTCAATCAATCAAATTTAAGTAGTTCAAAAACTTAAGAAGGGGGGGGAGGGTCACCAGAACATATTTGCATCTATCTCGTATAATAAATGTCTCTTGAAAACAATATTTGGTATTTAAGCTTCGAATGATGTGTTTTATTACACAGCCGAGTATTGTTTATATAACATGAGTAGAAGTGAGGGTTTGCTGAAGGCTGAAAACTGAAAAATGCAATTATCTCGGTTAATATTCAAGATAGAGAATAAATGTACGTAACAATATTTATAGTAAATTTAATTTGCAATAAGATTGACACTGTACATTTTTTTCGATCCGACGTATAGTAACAGAGTTATATTGAATTTTCGAAAATCCCCCTCTCTAAACCCTCCACCCCTCCCACTTGTCCGATTTCAGCCATTAACGAACTTGATCTGTCTTTTTACATAAACCGTTTAAATATGGAGGTTGGTAACGATCAAACCACCGCTAGATATATAATTTTGAACGAACTTCATTTTTGTCATCTCCTGGGTAGGATCGATGGACATTTGACAAATTTTTCGAAAATCGCGTCATGAGTACGACCTCAATAAGGGAAATCTGCTAATAAATGAATTTCCTCCATCATCTGAATGTTTGCTCTAGACGCCACAAAGCACTCTCTAGTGGTGACCAAATCAACTGAGTGCTAATACCCCTTTAACCCTATAGATGATCCAATGGGAGGTGGGAAGCGTAGATAAGACAGTAATTATGCGTAAGAGAGGGGTGGCAAGGGGTTTCCATGACAACTTGTCCGCCATCGGGTCAGTACGCCCTCCCTGTTCGGGCTCCCCTTCTAACTGGGGTTTCCTTTGGAAATTTCTCATCGTCTTATCAGCTCTAACAGTCATACTGAGATGGCATATGTTCCTTATCAGTTGGACTTGTCTTCTTAGCAGAATTTGCAGTGACATTCAATTCAGTAAATGTCTTTGCTATTTTAGCTTAATTCCTAGTGGGATTTCAATGTCAGCAATCGAATAGATAAGTCAAGGTTTTTCATTTTTGGTTAGTAGAACTATTTATATTATTAAATGACTTTACGACCTCGTAAGGAAGGAGAAATGGACAATACAATTAAAGTCGCCAAAAGACTACGCCAAAGTAGTTGAAGTAGTTATTCTGCTTGATAGTAAAAAGGTTAAGGGAATCTTAACATTAGTGTGACGGAGTCGATTCAACTTGAAGAGGTTTGATAGAAGAAATGATTAAATTAATAAAGATTAATATGAAGAAGTTATTGAATGTTTTACTATAGGAAAGGTGAACATTTTTTTCTCCATAACTCTCATTAACTTAAAGTTTTCTGTAGGAAAAACATAACAAGGCAATGCAATAAAAAAAAAAATGGAATAGATATTAGTGTAAGATATACATTGTAATTAGTTCTATAAGGATTAGAGATTAATTGTTTTGTAGAAGAGTATTTAAAACGTAACATTTTCTATTAAGAACAATTTAATTTAAATCAACAGAAAAACACACACTACTTTTTTTTCGGTAGGTTGTGTAAATGTTGAAGCTGCAAACTATACTTGATAAAGGTTATACATGCGTTAGCAAGTATAGCTCAAGGCAGAACTCGCATTTACCAAGGAAGGTCTGGAATGAGTTATCCCTTGTATCCAGGTAAACTTTCAGAAAAGTGAGTAATTTTTATTTATTCGGTTTTGAAGTATATTTTAATGAAGTAATTTCTTTATTTAAAAATGAAAGTCCACCAACTCGAAATATTGCGTCAAACATTCTTCCTACCTACTTAGCAAAAGATGGGAGTGAATTCCCTCATTCACCTGCCAGCTGTGTTGCGATTATCGTTGAGGACATTCCTCCCAACTCTGGTTTGAAATGCAAGTGAATCTGGAACTAGTCGACTCACAGATCGGAGGACTCGCAAACCACCAGATTCTTACATGAGTAGATATACACTCGAACTTGAAATTGTTTCCTCAACACTGTTGAGTGTTGGTTAATCAGCTTGTTATTAGCAGATTTCCCTTAAGGGAAATCAGCTATTGAGGTTGTACTCATAACGGAATTTTCGAAATTTTTCTTCAAATGTCCATCGATCCTACCTAGTAGAGGACGAAAATGAGGCCCGTTCAAAACTGTATATATATATATATATATATATATATATATTTGTCTGTTACCGCTCTGGCGGTCGCAATTATTGTTTGATCGTTACCAAACTCGATATTTAGTAGTTTTATGTAAAATGAAAGATCAAGTTCGTTAACGGCTAAAATCGGACCATTGGGAGGAGGGGTTTAGTGGGGAGGATTCTCAAAAATTCGAAATATTTCCGTTACTATACGTCGCATCGAAAAATAGTATAGAATCAATATTATTGCAAATTACATTTACTACAAATATTGTTATATACATTTTTTCTCTATCTTGAATATTAACCGAGATATTTGCAGTTTTATTAATCCTAACGGACGAAATGAGATCGGCTGACTCCGGGTCTAGTCGTGAGTTTCCGTCAAAAGCTAGTTCGACTCTCGTGAAATTTCTCTATTGTAAAACTTCACGTGGGAAATCTGCATAGTTTACGCAGCCCCTGCGGGACGGACTTTATTTTATTGAGAGAGTTCGTCGCGCTATATTTCTTGGCTTCACATTTATAAGTATTTTAGCTGTTCATAGCTTGACTACGCAGTCGTGTTACTTTTAAAGCCAAGTCAGCAGTTTTTTAGAACTCCTAGGGGGTTGGAATAAAGCAAATGGTTCATAAAGTGCCAAAAGGTGGTGTTTACCTTCTCCGGCGTTGCCCGATATGAATTTAAATTTGTTGAACTCTGATTTGATGAGGCTTGGGAAGGAGAGGATATTAGGCTGCGGTATAGAGGCTTAGAGGAGGCATCAAAGGCGGCTCCTAACGGCAGGACACAAAGCCCTAGTGCTTTACTGGGATTTCCTCATCTCCCATTGGATTTAATCGATTAAGGATCTCGACTCACTCAAATCAAACCTCCTGTAATTGTTTGATTCGGCCCAAATCGTTTCAAAACAAAAATGCAAGGTTTTTAAGATATAATTGAAGAAATTTGATGCAGGCATCACGTACATTTTTTGTATTCCTATTAAATGAAATTAAAAAAAAAATGTGTGGTTGCATTTTCTTTAAAATTATTTCATTTGAAAGTGATATACGATATCTCCGTTGCAATGTATCGGTCGAAAAATATGATCAAAAAAAAAGGGCCTACACAAAATTTTGTATCTCCAATACTTACGGAGAAATTTGTATTTTTTTTTTGTTTTGCTCTCCTCTAAACCCACTTCCCTTTAATCGTTTTCGATCCATTGGAGGGGTGCACAACTACACGTTACAACAGTGCTAGGTATGAAATTTGATCATTCTAAGGCTAGCCCTTTTTGAGTAATGCGAGATACGTATAAACGTACAGACGTCAAGCGGTAACTAGAAAAAATGGGGAGTTCAGGGAGGGCCAAAACGGATAACGGATCCTTTGAAATCTGAAAACCGAAAATTTTCCTGATCACAATACCTCCTTTATTTCGTGGATGGGATTAAAAATGGCGTAGAGTCAAACCAGGAGGTAAACATTTTTTCTAATAGAAATGGTAACGGTAAAACCATAGAGCCAGCCATATTCTTCTTTGTCCTGCAGAAAGTTCTCTAATTTCTCACCTTTCCAGAGTAGTTAATCTATATGAATAAAACTCTATTATATAAACTTTCTCTCACTCTCTCTCTCTCTCTCTCTCTCTCTCTCTCTCTCTCTCTCTCTCTCTCTCTCTCTCTCTCTCTCTCTCTCTCTCTCTCTCTCTCTCTCTCTTTCTCTTTCTCTTTCTCTCTCTCTCTCACTCTCTCTCTCTCTCTCTCTCTCTCTCTCTCTCTCTCTCTCTCTCTCAATATATAAAGAAAAGGTTTGTCTGATTTTCTATTTAAATTCGGTGGGAATCAATTTTTTTTTTTTTTTCAAACAGACAGTACTAAGAACTGACCGCCCGTTTGTTACATATCCTCTCAAGAACGGCCAGGAAGATTTCTATGAACTTTTATATTTGAGAGTCAATATAGGTTATATGAGATTTCGAATTTTCATCTTGGAGTGGTATACTTTGATTCAAAACTTGTTTTCGTCGATATCTTGGTTAATATTCGTTCTATCAAGAAAATGGGGACACGTTGTGTTTAGAATAACAATTGCTCTGCTATATCCTTATTTACTTTTATATATTTCGAAGTTTTGACTTCCGACTTACGGGCACAGGTTTTTTTATTTATTTATTTTTTATTTTTTTATTTTTTTTTAAATCGAATTTTTACTTATTTAAAAAAAATCGTGTTGATGTTACCGCAGCCATATTATTCCGAGACAGCATCTATTTTTAATGTTAATCACTAAATTGGCTTTTTGTAGTTCATTCTGCTCTGGATGAATATCAAATCATAAATATCCATAGCAAATACAACAATGTAAAAATCTATGAGAATCAGCACAATGTAATAGAGAAAATACATATACAAACAAATACAACCATAAAACATCATGTATTTTAAATATGTGATTTCTTTTAGTTGAATTTTATATATTTCATACCCTTTAAGATTCATTTTTGTTTTTTTTGTATTATTGGGAGTTAGACATTAATTAATTAGCCCTTCTGGTTTAGAATATTTAAGGATGTACAATATAAATAAGACTTAAGAAAGAAATAACAACATAGTAACTAGAGGTATAATATACTTTCGTATTCTTAATCAAATCACGAATCACCTACTATGCGGCCCTTGTTTTTTAGCAAAACAACGCGATGAGGTAATCCTTAATTTATTTTAAACGAATTAATGAATATTTCAATTCAATGTAAACACTCTGTTTAATATATATTCGGGCAGGAGGACAATCAATATTTCAGGAAGTTTATAATTACTTTACCGCCTCAATTAGTTTCATGCGTCCTTTTGAGATCTCTTTAGTTGGACTGTGTATATCTTTGCTATATCTCTTGAAAATATTCTTAATCCTGCTGTAACCTAGTCTACGACCTCTACTATCGTTAGTAAAGACGCCTTTTACCAGGTCTTATGCTAAAGAGTAGACGGCTTAAGAAGTCGTTCTGTGTTTTATTGCTTGCGATGAGGCATCAACTGACGTGAAACTAGAATCGCTAATAAGGTAATTTTGTTTTAATTTCTTGAAGTGTTCATTAACCATATGCAGAGTTTTTTAGTTCTTCAAGTAAGCCATTAACAATAATAGAATAGTATCTAAATACAATGATTTCTATTTCAATAGATTGGAACGATGTAAAGCAACAATTCATAAAACGTGTCTAATAGAGCCATTTAATGGGGTTTACTTCATTTCCGGAGGAGCGGAAATAAAAGTTAGACAAAAAGAAAAGTTCTTCAGCCCTAATAAAAAAAAATAA
This sequence comes from Riptortus pedestris, assembly GCA_019009955.1. Lineage (NCBI taxonomy): Eukaryota > Metazoa > Arthropoda > Insecta > Hemiptera > Alydidae > Riptortus > Riptortus pedestris. Next base: position 74,698,470 of record CM032231.1, read on the forward strand.
ATAAATAAAGCCCGTCTGGAGTGAATGGAGTGGAAGTCAGTTTTTACGAGGCCCTCGGACTTGGTGGGGTTAAGACGGTAGGATATAAAGTGTAAGACTACTTAACCTGGACAAATTCGAGGGTAGGTCCGGAGGTAAGTCGTGGGACTTAGCGGCTTCGCCCCCCCCCCCCAGCTCCTATATATTGATTTGACCACGCCTCCGTCTTCTCCCCGACCGCCCCTGGAGGTGTATCGCCCCCTCTCTATACCTCAAATATCCGGACGCTATGTGTCAGGTGTACTACAAGGGCCCTTTTTAGAGCCAATCATTTTTTACACTTCTCGGGCGTAAGCCACAAACTTTATCGACAAAAGCTAAAGCAAAGTCAGCTAGCTTTATTTAACATCCGACAATATTTATGTCAGAGCACCTCCGAGCTTTTGGATTAATAATGATATTTTCGCTTGAAACTCAGACTGGCCGTTGAAGATATGTCACTAAAAATTTTAAGAATGCAAATTTCGGTGACATCTTTGCGTGTAACACTCGTCTATTACCGTTCATGCTGCCGTAATCGTATCCGAACTCGATATTAAAGAATTTTACGAAAACTATATATCAAATTCACCAAATTAATCCAAGAAGATAGACGGTTCCAAATCGAAATATTATGATTACTACGAGTTGGTTCGTAAAATGTTCATGTTCTACACAACTTCCTACTCTAACATATTTATTTCATATTCATTTGTCTTCCGCATTCAGTAAACTCCCATTCCTACTTATCTCACATTAACAATAAGCCCAAATATCTCGAAACGTCTTATTCAGAACATAAATGATAATTATTTTCTGCGGTCAATCCCTCTTTCATACAAATTTAAATGTTCAATATGACGTTTTCAATGGAAATTTATAGCTCTAGTGGCCACAATTGTTTTTAAAAAATGTCATACTCGATATTAAAACATAAGATAAGTTGCACTAACGGCAAGAATTGGGCAGGAAAAGTGTGGGATGACTAGTTTATGACCATACAAAATACAGAATATCTCTGTTATAATCTATCACATCAAAAAATACCATGAGATCAAATTTATCAATGAAGTAACGTACCCGCACATTACTTGACTTAATATTTTCGTCTACCACGAATTGTAAACGACAATTGGTCTACTTCTATTGTATGTAATTTTCACAGAGGACAACTGAGTCATTCTAAATCTCAGTATAAATTACCACATCTGTTTAAATAGGCTTCACAGTGTGGGACAAATTGAGAGTACCTGTTAATTTTATTTTTTATGTGGTGCTCGGTCAAGTTGAAGAAAATCAAAGCCACCCTGGTACGTTTTTATAAGTATCAAGTCCCATTTTTTTTTCCAAATTTGTTAGGAACACTGATAATAATAATAATTCTTTAAGATTCACCACCTGTTTGGTCCTGTATAATTATCTAGTCCTGGAAAACTGCTATACAGCTTTCTGTTTCCGCAAAACAGCTAAATAGGAGCTAATATCCCCAGATAATGAAAGCTATATCCATCTCCAACCTCAATTATTTAAACTATTAGAATATCGCTCAGCTATACGATGTTAATTTTATAGACTACCTTCCTACGAACGACATAATACAATACTGTACTGTCCGACGAACAAATCTCAGAGAGAGCGGATATAGTACATGAACAGTAAATCTCAGATTGATCCAATCAAGGGACGACCGACAGATCACAGACAGATAAAATATAGGGTCGGCCAGCGAGATCTCAGACTGAGCAGATCTAGTGCTCGGACAATAGATCTTAAACAGAGTGGATCAAGTCCTCAAACAGCAGATCTCAGACAGAGCAGATCTACTGTTCGAACAGCAGATCTCAGACAGCTCGAAACTAGGGCTCGACCAGCATATCTCAGACCGATCAAATCTAGAGTACGACCAGCAGATCTCAGACAGCTCGAAACTAGGGCTCGAACAGCAGATCTCAGACCGATCAAATCTAGAGTACGACCAGCAGATCTCAGACAGCTCGAAACTAGGGCTCGAACAGCAGATCTCAGACCGATCAAATCTAGAGTACGACCAGCAGATCTCAGACAGCTCGAAACTAGGGCTCGAACAGCAGATCTCAGACCGATCAAATCTAGAGTACGACCAGCAGATCTCAGACCGATCAGATCTGGGGTACGACCAGCAGATCTCAGACCGACCAGATCTAGTGCTCGAACAGCAGATCTCAGACAGAGCAGATCTACTGCTCGAACAGTAGATCTCAGACAGCTCGAAACTAGGGCTCGACCAGCATATCTCAGACAGACTAGATCTAGTTCTCGAACAGCAGATCTCAGACCGATCAAATCTAGAGTCCAACCAGCAGTTCTCAGGCAGATCAGATCTACTGCTAGTACAGCAGATCTCAGACAGATCATATCCAGGGCTCATTAGAAGATATCAGTTCTGCAATGAAGAAACTATACTCGTACATTTTCAGTTCTGTCATCAGTTGGACCTTATTCCTTGCCGTATAAAAACGTTTTGGTATCTGTGGACGGACATGCCCCTCGCATTCTAGTGTTAAAGAATTTGAATCCTTTTTCATTACAGATGCAATGATAGGATTGTTTTATAATTATATACAAATTACTATTATATATATTTTAATATATTTTGATATTATTGTTTTCCTAAATCTTCTTTATTTTGACTATTATTGTTATTATATTAAAGAATCAATCAAATATCAGTAGATGGGTGAGCAGCTGAGTAATCAGGAAGTGACCATTAGCGCGCAACCACACTACTTAATATGGCGTTGTCAGGAATTCATATAAAATACATTAGCTTCCTTCGATACACGGTGATATCTTGGTCTTTATGATGGAATATATAAAGACAATGTAATGATAAAATAATAGCAACCATAAAAGCTTGGGTTCATAAATAAATTCATTAATCGCTAAATATTCATGCAACAAATCGCTTCAGATGAATCAGAAGGAAAACTTATCATCTCAGATTCCATATTATTTCTACTCACTGGAGTCTGAGAGAACGAGAGGTTCTGACCGAGAAGAAAATCCACCGAATAACTTAAGTTCTAATGGTCTCTCCTCACTGTATATTTTAAGTACGACGGAGAACAGCAGATCGAGAGAGAGAGAGAGAGAGAGAGAGAGAGAGAGAGAGAGAGAGAATGAGAGAGAAGGATAGATAGATAGATAAAGACAGAGAAAGAGAGTGAGAGAGAGAGAAGAGAGAGGAGAGAGAGAGGAGAGAGAGGAGAGAGAGAGAGAGTGAGAGAGAGAGAGAGTGAGAGAGAGTGAGTGAGAGAGAGAAAGGGGGAAGGGACGGCACATAATCTTGTTCAGTTGTATAAGGCGGACTGGTGGCCTCTCTCCGTCCATTTGTATGTAAAACCCCCCTTCACCCTCTAATACCCCATAATTCCTCGCAGAAATAACAGAACATCATTTCTCCCCCACCCTTCCTATGGTGCCGTGGTAGTGGTAGCTCTGGGGAGAGAACCCCCCCCCTCGCTGGAAATTTATGGCCTCCCCGGCGAAGGAAGATGTTTTTGCTACTTGAACTTGGTAAAGCTCTTCGGTCCTAGATATAAATCACTCTTTTTGTTTAGGGCACCTCCTTCCCCCACTCTCTCTGACCTTTACTCCAGCATCACTTCCTCTTTTACCAGAGAAAAGAGGAATATTTCTTATTCTCAGTCATATTATTATCACCCCAAGTTATATTTTTAGGTATTTAATTTGATTTAGGTCCTGCCTAGAATAATTTGCATAAAGCTTTCGTAGGTGAACAAAAGTTTATTTTATAAAGGAGTTTCTTTCTGTGAAATATTATTCATGATGGCTACGTATTTTTTTCTGGAATGCTGGAAAAGTAGTAGATGAAATTTATCTACATCAATGAATAAGACCTATTTCAAGACAAATATTCATTATGATGTGGTGCACTTTCTTTGGAAAAGCTTCATTTTCCCCCAGATGAGAAAACTTAACAAAAATAAAATAGCTATTATACTGCTAATATTTTAAATAATTTAGTATTCAAATTTTAACAATGGCATATCCTTCGCAACATTGCATTTCCTAACATTGTTTTAGAAGCATAGAAGTTGTTTTGAGAGTCCAGTCACATTACATTATGAAATTAAATACATTCATTGTCCTTACCAATACCATTCTCAACTTTAAATAAATAATTTAAATGTGATGGCGCATATTCAAGAAAAATTATACTCATAATTTAAATCTAAACACGGGTTAGACATTTGAACAAAATTTGTGCTGTTCTGCGTAAACTAAGCAGATTTCTTACGTGCTGGTTACACTCCTGTTCTCATCCCACCATATATTATCTATTTCGAAACAAAAATCCAATGAGTTGAAGTGGGGCTATAATGAAAGCTGAAAACAAGAAAGAACTTTAATATTCGAATTAAGAAGAAATGAATAGAATAACAATATAGAGCATTAATAGTTTAGCAAGATTGATTACATGAAATTTTTCGGACCGACTCATTATTACAGAGACCTTTGTGAAATTATGAATTCCCCTCTCCCCCCCCCCCGATTTCTTTTCCGATTTCAGTCATTAACTAAAATTATCTTTAGAGTTCAATGAAAAAGTTAAATATTGAGTCAAGACCATAAAATATAATTGTTGATGTCACCACCATGGGCTTACCCAGCGAGAAGCAGGAGAGGCACACCTGCCCTTCCCCTTGACGAAAAAATGATATTAGTATATGATATGTAACTTCAATAAAAATCAATATTTTTTCAAGCAAATAATTGTAATAACTGATAAAGCACTGCATTTAATTTCCTTTAAATTTTAGTTTCATTTACCTTTTCCGCGCTAAAATGTTGCAACTTGTTCGACCATGGCTTGCCCCTCTTTCCCTACCTATGATCCTGGATACGCCATTGGCTACCTTTACATCACATAATAAAGGTCCGTTGAACACAATATTTGGGTGTTAAGCTTGGAATAAGATGTTTCATGGTACATTGGCTTATTGTAAACGTGTATCTATAAAAGTGGGGGCTTACTGAAAACTGAAAATTAAAGAAATAACACCAATATCTGGGTTAATATTCAATATTTTTTTAAAAAAATAAAAACATTAATGGTCTTATATAATTTTTTTTTGTATTTTGTAGGAAATCAAATTTGCAACAAGATTAATTCTATACAATTTTTTCGATCTGGCTCCTAATAATGGAGATATTTCTAATTATCGAAATCCTCCTTTAACACTAGTCCGATTTCAACCGTTAATGAACTTGATCTTTGGTTTTACATAAAATTTTTAAATATCGAGTTTGGAAACGTTCAAACAAAAATTGCACCGCCTCAGTGTCGACAGTAAAATATAATGTGTGTACAAAATATACTTATATATCCGTTCAAAACTATATATGTACATAAATAGTTTTGAACGGAGCTCATTTTCGTAATCTCCTGCTTAAGATCAATGAAAATTTGTAGAAATGTTTTGAGAGTCGCATTATGAGTAAAACCTAAATAGCAGATTTCCATGAATGGAAATCTGATAGGGCTTTAGATGTATAGCAGAACTCTACTGCGGTTATGGTACTCGAAGAGTCGGAAGATTTAAAAACCAATAAAAAATACTTCTTCAGCTGCTTTAAGTAACTTTGTATGTATTATATTATATTGTACAATGTAAACTGAAGAGCCCGGGGGGAGGGGGGTGAATGCACATGGACATCCATCAAAAGACCGTTAAACAGCTGCTGAAGCCCTTCAGAGAAATTTCCAATTTTAGCAGATTTCCCCTTAAGGGAAACCAGCTATTGAGGTCGTACTCATGACGCGAGTTTCGACAAATTTCCTCAAATGTCCATCGATCCTACCCAGGAGATGACGAAAATGAGGTCCGTTCAAAATTATATATATACAGGGTGTCCCCAAACCAAACGGCCAAACTTTTGGGATCGATAGAGGATCGAAAAACTAAAACAAAAAGTACTCTGGCATATGCCTCGTTTTCGCTTCGTTTTCGAGAAAATCACAAAAAACTAAAAATAGTTGTGCAAAAACTAGTTAAGGCCAATGGAAGTGCGGATTTTATTCCTTGAATGAATTTTAGCAATAGATGTTATTCCAATACAATTATTGTATTCTAATCTTATACTAACAGAAAGGTACTTGAAAAAAAATATTTTTTATTAAGAAAAAATAATAAATACTTTTTTATTCAAATATTTATAGTATAAAAAAATTACCTATTTAAAGTAGATAACATTATGAACAATAACTGAAGATTAAAACATAGAAAAAGATTAAAAATTTAGAAAATTAATAAAATAATTAAATATTCTTACTTGGAAAACATAAATGTTTCAGTTTTTATATGGGTCTACCTTAGTGAGAAAAAAAACCCTGAAAATTTTGAAGGTTTTACCTTCTCTAAAATTACATCGTTAATTTCTAAAGCGTCAACGTAAATGTTGTTCGAAGTGCTGGCCTCTCGCTGCAATATACGCATCACATCGCGTACTCACAGATCGCACTGCATCTAAACATTGTTCTGCGGTGAGCTGGTTGCAAACCATTCTGATGCGCTCGATGAGGTCATCCCTTGTGCGGACGGGCTCTTGGTAGACATTTTCTTTCACGTATCCCCACACGAAGAAATCTAGTGGCGTGAGGTCCGGAGACCGGGGAGGCCAAGGCACCGGCCCACCTCCTCCTATCCAGCGACCTGGGTAGTTGATGTCCAACCAGTCTCGTACGGCCCTTCCGTAATGTGCAGGACAACCATCGAGTTGAAACCACCTCTCAAGCCTTGTTTCCAAAGGGATATCTTCCAAAAGTGCCCGTAAGTCATTCTCCAGGAATAGATGATAACTTTCAGCGTGAAGTCGAGCATGTAAAAATACGGGTCCTATTATGCGATTATAACAAAGACCGACCCACACGTTTACAGAAAACTCATGCTGGTAGTGAAATTCTCTAACAGCGCGGGGATTTTCATGTTTCCAAAGGTGGTAGTTTCTTTGATTGAATATGCCCGCACGTGTAAAAGTCGCTTCGTCCGTCCAGATTACTTTCGAACTTAAGTTTACATCGTTTTGCAATTGTTCTTTGTACCAATTACAAAAATTTAATCGGCGGGGATAATCAGCGGGTATTAAATTTTTGTACATGGTAAGCATGCCTGCGGTCAGCCCTAAATGTGCGCATATGGTTGTCTTTGGTATGCTTAGAACTGAAGCAGCTCTCCGGACGCTTGTGCCAGGGTTGGTATTGAAGTGCCTCAGTATCCCCTCCCTCCGCCTCAGTTCGGCCATCGGAGCCTGCATACGCTTTCCACGACGATTACATGAGAAGGACCCAGTCCCTCGAAGCCTTCTGAAAGTGCTGGTAAAAACACCTCTGTGTGGGGTTTCTCGGTCAGGAAACCGTCTGCGATATTCCCGAACTGCCTGACGTGCATTGCCATCGCAGAATCCGTAGACGTAGACTATGTCCGCGTATTCAGCGTTGGTAAATCTAGCCATATTTGTTGACTTCACTGAACGGTACTAGCAACACCATTAATGTGAGAATGCGAGGCTGGATTCCCCCCAAAAAGGTTTAAAATGATAGTAAACATTTTAATCCTTTCTTTCTAAGTTTAAACACTCAACCTAGACGTTTTATTGATAAGGAAAGCGTGAGAATATTCATGTTTTCTAAATTTACTCCTCGTAAATTAAAAAATTAAGCTTACTCAAAAAGCCAATAGTTCTTTTGTAATTTAAATACATTATTAAAAAAAATACACTTTTTGCACAATTATTTTCAGTTTTTTGTAATTTTCTCAAAAACGAATCGAAAACGAGGCATATGCCAGAGGACTTATTTTCTTAGTTTTTCGATCCTCTGTCGATCCCTGAAGTTTGGCCGGTTGGTTTGGGGACACCCTGTATATATATATATATATATATATATATATATATATATATATATATATATATATATATATATATATTTGTCTGTTAACGCTCTAGCGGTCGAAATTTTTGTTTGATTGTTACCAAACTCGGAATTTAATCGTTTTATGTAAAAAGGAAGATCAAGTTCGTTAATGGCTGAAATCGGACCAGTGGGAGGGGGGGTTTAGAGGGGGATTTTCGAAAATTCACAATATCTCCGTTATTATGCGATGGATCGAAAAATTGTATAGAATCAACCTTATTGCAAATTAAATTTACTATACATATTGTTCTATACATTTATTCTGTATCTTGAATATTAACTGAGATATTTGCATTTGTATTCTGGGTGTCGGCAGGAGTCGGCTATGTTCGGGAATTTCCGCCGAGAGCTCTGGCGGCCGTTTCCATAACTATTCGTCCCTTTTGAATAGGTTTAGAGATACTTTACTACTACATGTGTTATTGGGCAGATATATCTACTGGGACTTCTAGGTACGTACATAAACGAACGAAGCACATCTTACTCTAACACAAGAAACTGACTAAATCAATACCCAACAGGCTAGGCTAAAGACATGTAACACCTTTATCTTAATCCCTATTTTACCTCTAATCATATTAAATAATCATAAGAAATCTGTACTTGTTATTATTATTAGCTCATAAGGTCTCTTAAATTTGTAAATATTTAAAATAACTGTTATCACTAAGTTGCAATATGACTGCCTACTATTAGTCAATTGCATTTCAACAATCTGCTACTTAAATAGAAATTTGTATATTATGTTTCCTTTTGTAATTGCAGTGGTCACAAGGAACACTATGAATTATCTTGTAAAAAATTCTTGTTATTCAATAAAGGATTATTAAAAAAAAAAAAAAAAAAAAAAAAAAAAAAAAAAAAAAAATCTACTGGAAAACGTCACGTGCGAAATCTACTTAGTTTACGCAGCTCCTGCGTGACGGACTTTTTTTTTGGTGGAGCAGACCTGAATGCTTTCCCCCTTTCCAGAATAATGTAATTCATGACTTTCGTTCTCATTAACTCAAATTGAGGATGGAACTCTGTTGATACACGTATGTATATGAGGGCGATATGAGTTTTTGTAAAATGCCACCTACAGTTTACATAAATCTCAATTATTTTAAATTCATTGATAACATATCTTAGATACATATTCCGTTTCATTTATCAATTTATTTTCTTTTATTATATTCTGTTTAATATTTTTTGATTTCCCCCTTATCCAACATGACTCCATGTTTCGTTTTTTCAATTCTCACATTTCAGTTAATGTAGTTAGTTTTGGATTTTATCTTTTTTTGTTACTTTGTTATGCATTCTGTTCCCAAAATGTCAGGGGTGTACCTTGTTCCGGAGTCTCGGAATAGGTCGATCAGACAGGAAGGTTGATTAGCACCAGGGTGGCAATACACACCATGAGTCTGAAAAAGATTAGGACAGATTACTCAGTAGAACATTTTTGGTAAACCAACCACCACATCAAATTTGACTAAGTATAAGTGCTTGTGAAAGTTGATCGATAGATACATCAACATAGGAGGTGGGTATGGTAGTACCAACTTCTGAAGCCCATTATTCCTCCTAAACAAAGAACCATAAATAAAGAAGACAAAATCTTAAATGAATGGAAGACAGAAAATGAACCTGGAAGGGAAGGCGTCAGACAAGTCTTATATATATATATATATATATATATATATATATATGTATATATATATACTAGAATAATAACAGAACTCTTCAGTCTCAAAGAAAACCTTGAGAAAGTTGAAAGTATTCCTAGAAAAACGTCGGCCAAAAACATAATGACGCCGTCTATACCGGAATGTCTTATTGTAAATAATAATTAATTATTAATTATTGTTAATAAATCTTCAAAGAAAAAGTTCATAAAAAGGATTTGAATTTAATATTGACACACGGAATTTGCAGTTTAAATTACAATGACAAGAGGTAAGAACACTGAAGACTGCGTTACTGAAATATAACTTATATGAAGCGTCTTTATTGGAGATACGATGAGAAATTAATACTGTCTTTCTGGATAAATAATCCTTCTGGGTTGCTATTATAAGATTTTATGTTCGGACATCAGGAAAGAGATTAACAGACTGACAAGCGGGCAGAATAACATACATGAGCCAATGAGTGATAATGACTTGAGAACTATAGAGTTTGATTTGACTAAGAGCAGGAAGACCACGAACATTGTTTCCTCACAAGGAGAACGGAGGCAATAAATACCAAATAGACGGCATTTTTGGAAAGATACAAGTCTGCCTTTGTGTAAGTGAGCTACTGGCATTCAGGAAGGCAACAAATGGAACGAATCCCGCCTACACACAGTGTGGACAGGTTTACATGCGAGTCCGTTTGGAATTTATGAAGCGAGAGTCTCCAAGTTCTGGTGGCCCAATATGGAAAATAATGATGATGAGCTGTCAATTATGATAGGACTAAAACAGATATACGAGCTTGTGTTTGAGTGCATGTTTGTTACATACGATACAAAAAGCATGAATTATGATTGGGATGTATTAGAATGCTGGGCAAAACATGTTTTATGCAAAACAGATAAATCATTTCACAAGGAAGACACTAAGAAAATTTCCGCTATGCATTCTTATAATTATTAATATTGGTCAGACGTTGATTTTGAGAACACCTTTAAAAATAAATACCTTATGGGTATCAAATGGGGGTTCCATTCTATTATGACAATATAATGGATTTAATGGTTTTAGCAGATTTCCCTTAAGGGAAATCAGCTATTGAGGTCGTACTCATGATGCGAGTTTCGGAAAATTTCTTCAAATGTCCATCGATCCTACCCAGGAGATGACGAAAATGAGGTCCGTTCAAAATTATATATATATATATATATATATATATATATATATATATATATAGATATATTTGTCTGTTAACGCTCTAGCGGTCGCAATTTTTGGTTGATCGTTACCAAACTCGGAATTCAATCGTTTTATGTAAAAAGGAAGATCAAGTTCGTTAATGGCTGAAATCGAACCAGTGGGAGGGGGGGGGGTTTAAAGGGGGGGATTTTTGAAAAGTCAAAATATCTCTGTTATTTTGTTTGTTTCTGTTATTGTCGGATCGAAAACTTGTATAGAATAAATCTTATTGCAAATTCAATTTACTATAAATATTGTTCTACACATTTATTCTGTATCTTGAATATTAACCGAGATATTTGCATTTCTATTCTGCGTGTGGTCGCCAGTAGGCTATGTTCGGACTTTCCGCCGAGAGCTCTGGCGGCCGTTTCCATAACTATTCGTCCCTCGTGAATATAGGTTAGGTTAACTGTTTTTTGGGGCTAGAAACTACTGGGTTATTACGCCCTAAATAATGTTTTAGGTTTAGAGGTTTCTTACTACTACAGTTGTTTTAGGCAGATTTCTCTATTGCAAAACTTCAAGTGGGAAATCTGCTTAGTTTACGCAGCCCCTGCGTGACGGACTTTTTGGGTTGACAGGAAATATTGGGCTGTAAAATGTCGTTGCGTTTATGCATATTTCATTTTAATCATGTTTAATATGTGTTTATAATATCATATGATCAATAATGTTTACATATTCTAAAAAAAGGATTAGTTCAGGTGCTTTTATGGACTAGTTTCAACCGAGATTCCTTATCTTTAAGTGGTATGCTTGAACAAAATGAAAGCAAAGGCATAGTTTTCCACCATGATATCACCCGTCCTCACGTGTCTTTGCAGACCCGGCAGAAATTATTGGAGTTTGGCTGGGATGTGATCCACCACCCACCCTATTCACCAGACCTGTCCCCAACAGATTTTCAATTATTTCGAACACTTCAAAACTCTCTTAACGGGAAACACTTTAATTCCCTCGTGGACTGCAAAACGCACATAGAGGAGTTCATTGGGCAAGAATCTTAGAAGTTCTGGGAGGACGGAATTAAAAAAATACCTGAAATATGGCAACATGTTATAGATCAAAATGAGTAATATATAATTTATTGAAAATATTTATGGGCTCAGGTTAGCCATAAGAGTTAAGACGTTGGTCTTAATCTCCGTTAAGACTCAGGTAAAAAACCTCCAGTCGTGAGTTCGATTTTCGCATATGGGATATAGGAATATATTTAGTGACGTAATCCTTAGTCCCACCCTGGCTAGAAAAGGGTGGCAACCTGTAGACAACCTGTCCCGATAAGCGCTAGTTGCAAAAAGTGAACGTTAATCAAAAACAATGGATTTAAGATTTTCTGCTTCACAGAATAACGAAATGTTTTAAATATTTTTAAATTTATAAGTCTATAAAATAATGCATAAAAGGCGATTGAATCAGGTGAATACAAATGTCCTATTGGTAAGGCTAAAAGCGAAGCGGCACTTGACATAAGGCTGACAAAAGGCATAAAGAGGAAATCCTTTAAACGGGCTGTAGAAGAGGTGGGATCCCTTAGGGCGATTGTTTTAAGGCCCTCGATATCCTTCTAAAAGTCCTTCATATTTATAGGAGCCCTTCTTATAGGAAATAGAAGGATAAGTCAAGTTTAACCGAATAATAGTGGCTACTTTAGGGCCCGTACCTGAAGACAGTTATCTCTCCGATTGAGACATATGGACCTATATAAGTGCACACGCTCTTTCGGTGAGCGTCTTAGCCTCTTATGTTATCAGCTTTATAGGCGTTCAACACTTTACAATATTTTACTTTATATTTATATATTTCGGACCTTCGCAACAAAGGCCATATTGCTTGACAAAACAATAATAACTAAAACTAGAAAACAACTAATAGAATAGAAATACAACCAAAAATAGAAAATTCCTTCACACGGGAGCTGCTTAAACTAAGCCCATTACCCAAGGGTTGGTAAAACACTTGTGATCTTCTCTCACTACATATTTCCTATTTCAATGTAAAAAAGTCCGTCACTCAGGGGCTGCGAAAACTAAGCAGATTTCCCGCGTGAAGTTTAACAATAGATAAATCTACATTCCGGTAATACAATATCACCATGAATATTAAGTGAATAAATTCAATCTATAATAAGAAACCTCCCGACGGAAAGCTTCTAAAATGTAAACAAAAGTTGTGCCAACTTCTTACCGAAAAGAAAAAAAATGACTGCAATATAACTGAATATAACGTATTAATTTGATTGAAAATTATTACTATATCTAGTACTTTAATTTATAATGAATCAAAATCTATTTTATCTCAATCAATCAAATTTAAGTAGTCCAAAAGCTTAAGAAGTTTATTATACGGTCACCTGAATATATTTGCATGTTTCTCGTATAATAAATGTCTTTTGAAAACAATATTTAGTATTTAAGCTTTGAATGATGTGGTTAATTACATAATCGAGTATTGTTTATGCGACGTGAGTAGAAGTGGGGGTTTCCTGAAAGCTGAAAACTGAAAAATTCAAATATCTCGGTTAATATTCAAGATTGGGAATAAATGTATATAGCAACATTTATAGTACAATTAATTTGTTATAAGATTGATTCTATACATTTCTTCGATCCGACTTATAGTAATGGAGATATTTCGAATTTTAAAAATTGTCTCCCTTTAAACCCCCCCCCCTCCCACTGGTCCGATTTCAGATGTTAATGAACTTGATCTTTCCTTTTACATATGTAAAACGACTAAATATCGAGTTTGGTAAGGATTAAACAATAATTGCGACCGCTAGAGCGGTAACAGATATATACATATGTATATATATATATATATATATATATATATATATATATATATATATATATACATATGTATATATCTGTTACCGCGAGTTCTTTGTACAAAAACATGAAATCCCCCTCCCCAGTGTTCCAAACTCATAATACACAAATTAAAGAAATGTCTGCAGTTAAAATATACTGAACCTTCTTATTACACTTTTGTGTAACCTATTTTATTACACTTTGAGAGAGAGAGAGAGAGAGAGAGAGAGAGAGAGAGAGAGAGAGGAGAGAGATAGTGAACAGGTATAAACGCTCGTAAATAGACCTATGGAGTGTATGTAGGAGAGGGCAGAGAGAGCAGCTGAAATGTTATCCTATTATACGGGACATTCAAGAGGATTTCTGTATTTCAGCTCTCCTATCGAACAATACGGTTATTGCATATTGGAGTGAAATCTAAAGCCAATTTCTCCCCTTCTCTCTCTCTCCTAGTGCAGATGGACCGGCTTTTTCATACAGCCCTACTAAATCTGATTCGAATGTCGGCATTGTTTGGATTCTGATGTACTATTATGGTTTTCCAACGATTCCAAATCTTCGCCATAAATGATTTGTCGTTAGTTACTCTGTGAAACTCTGACATCAAATATCAGTGTCAGTAGAAATGTCTTTTATGTTCAGGTTAGTTTGTGTAGATTTGTTCATGAGATAATCTTATTTTTATCAGCTACATAAACCCCTTAAAATTCTATTTCTCTGAACTGAACATTTTAAAAAAAATATCTCATTTATGGCTTAGATTGATTTCATTACGAAGTAAAAATATAATATTGTTACGTTCTTATTACCAAAACCAGTAATAAACGTTTTTAATAAGAGTTCTTTTGGATTGCAAAATTAAATACTCGCAAGTTTCACAGTTTTTACCATTGCACAATTTATTTCACAATGCACAGTACACTTGGTAATTATTCTTAATTACTACTCACAGTATAGACTGATAGCGTCACTGCTCTGCAGATTACACAGTCCAATAATTCACTCACGGTCACTGAAATTCACAGAAAGACGGCACTGCACTATCCTTTACTTCGCGGCACTGCACTGTCCTTTACTTCAAAGCACTGCGCTGTCTTAAACACAGCACTAAACTGTTACTTACAGTCACGGCACAACACTGTTCGTCTTATAAAAACACTTTACCGCACTGCACTAAGTAGCACTGTAGCACCGAACGCACATATGAGCACTTGAGAAGAAAAATGACTCGCTCGCGGCTGGCCGGTTCTTTATATAGGTCGTCGCCATACATCAAAGGGGAATTGGCTGGGCCATTCGACGCTGGACTGGAAGGGTCTAGTAGGGGCTAGATCCTCTGTCGGCTTCTTTGATCTATCTCGCACTTCCCAAATACGCGACTCTCTCTCTGAAGGATTATTCATGTATTTAATTTTCGCAACAATATTCATAGTGATGACCGATGTTGGAACTATCCTTATGGGATGGGATTGTCCGTCACTAAGCTTGATATAAAGCTATTGCTACTAAGTTTGATATACAAAGGTTGAAATAAAGCAATTCCACCTTGCCAACGTTTCGGTGCAATTTATTACCTTAGTCAAAGCGAACTGAATGTTGCTCAAGATCTGAATACTGCAATTGAGTTAAATGCTTAAAGAAATGTCCATAATATACAATGTAAACCCTCTTTCGGGAAGGAGAGTCTGAGATAGTGTATAAACGAAATCAGACAGGGTCATATTATAGGCATGTCATTTAGCATTTAACTCAATTGCAGTAATCAGATCTTGTACAACATTCAGTTCGCCTTGACAAAGGTAGAAATTACACCGAACGTCGACAAGCAGGAATTGCTTTATTTCAACCTTTGTGACCGACAAACACCATCACATAAGGGCAGAAATATATTGTTATTAGTCCATTATATCCTATTAGGTGGCAAATTCAGAAAGTGACTTCTGTAGGAGAGAACCATGAATCATCTGGATTGATTAGTTCTCAAATCAAATATAAGTAACATTTGAGTTTGAATAATGGTCATAAATATTTTGTGTGTTTTTTAAAACAAGTGTGGAACCGCCTTTACCTGTATTCTCTATGGGAGAGGTTTAACTTCGAACGTTTATATGGTGAGTGTTTTTACGTAGACGCTACTTCACGGATTTTGATATATAAAACCTAGCGGAGCGGACGCCTTCAGGCTGCCCAATGGATAAAAATGGAATTTCGTTTAATTTAGAACTGATTCTACAAGACATTTAAAAAAAAAAACAGTGCAAATTAGAAGGATATGTTCGTTGCAGCTTAAGGTGAGGGATAGATATAGATAACCCCATTCAGAGAATTGAATTATTACGAGTTTTACTTTTTCATAACTATGTTACTTAAAAGAAAGAGGAAAGTTAATACAATTATAGATGGTAGGCGACAACAGCTTCGGGTGAATGGTTTCTCCCAAGTATGACACTTGAATCGAATTCTTTGAGGACGCAAAACTCTTTGACGTCCATGTTTGCAATTGATTTCTCAACTAGACCTTCCAAAAACAGAAATATCTCGTCACTTGATGCCCCTTGCGAAAACCCAGTTCTCTATGTTGTTTGCTTTTTCTATGAAACCTTGGAGTATTTGTCGCTACACGGAGAGCTTTGTATTGAAATTTTTTATCCATTGTTTATGTAACTCTCTGACTTGAGTCAGCAAGAGTTGTAAGAGGTTTTTTAGAGTAATGTAGTGCAAGTGCATTTCGGGTAAGTTTTCAGGTTTTACTCATGACGCGATTTTCGTAAAATTTCTTCTATTTATAAATGTATATAAAGTTGTTAGTCAAGTAGGTGGGTTTGTAATTTTATTTTATTGTGCTGCTTCCAAGTAAGTCTCGTGCTTTTTGTATCCATGTGAGTTCTCACCGATGTTCAATTTAAGGAGGTCTTCATTTCCAAAACGCCGGAAACCAAACAAGTTGGCGTCTCATTTTTCTGGGATTGATGGCAATTTCCATTTCCCCATTTTGATTCGTGGGCGATCGCCTACTAAAGATTAAATATGGCATTATTAATATTTTTGTTGAGTGAGTACTAGCGTGTCGTCAGCGAATGGTGAGCGAGTGTTGAAATTTAAGGTAGTCAGTGTAGTTAATAAGAAAAAGTAGTGGGAACTGAATAATAGGATTCTGGGTGCATTGTTGTGAATGAAATAAGTTGCATCTCAGATTAAAAAACAAACAGCGATGTGTGTTTTATTTATTTATTACAATACACCGCATCTACTATTGTCATTAGCGGTAGATGGATCTATATTTCTTGGAACAAACAAGTTTCAGTTAAAAATGCAAAAAGCCTTTTTACGTCTTCTTCATCGTCTCTAAGAAGTTCTCTTAGGTTCGGTTTAAGGTTCAAAGCTCTTCTTGGAAGATGGTATTATTTACAATTAAGGAGAAGATTTGAGACAGTAAGATGGGCATTACAGATGCTAGGACAACGTACTCTTTTCGGATTTTTCTACTTGCAGTATTCCAAAGCTCATTAATTACTTTGATTTGTCGCAGTTCTTTGTCATGTTTTTTCGACCAGTCTGACTTCCACCTTTGAAATATGAGCTTTTGAAACTCTCGTTTCCAATCCTCTGGGGAGATGATGTGGGTTTGACAACACACGGGTCAAAAGGTTGGATGCCAGACGAGCATGGTACTTTTGGGAGTAAGGCTTCCGTATCCTAAGGATGATTACGCGCGGAATTCTGTGCTCATTCAGACCAACAGGATCTTTCTATATGTAGATTTCCAAAAATGGAGCTTCTCCTAATATTTGTAGCCGCCTTGCAATGCTTTAAGACAAAATCGTGTTTCACTTAAGCAAGTCGTATTGTATAGGGATAATGACAAGGGCATAAATATTTGAATGGATTGAGCGTTTGACGCGGACAAAGGTTAAAGGCGAACCTAAGCCAATTTGAAATTAGCTAAAGGATATTAGATTGTGGAAGGGAGAGAGAGGCTGCCAAGACTACCTTCCGCTCGGTTTGAGCACTGAATTAGAGCTAGTGTTACTTGTTGGACTGATACGACCCCGGCCCTAAGCCTCGAGTAATGAACCCCCCTCCCCCTCCCAGTCCCCTAACAAAACCCAAATCCTCCTTAATAGACGGTCTCCCTTCCCGAACCCTACGGCCTCCCAAATCATCCTTTATATTGCATAATGACCCGTCTACCCCTTCAAAACTAATGGCTAGGCAAACCCGCCTAACTCACCCCCTTGTGTTTACCCTCTCTCACACTCTCCTACTCACTACCTCTCTCTCACTCTCCCCCCCCCCCCCTCTTCCACCACCCTCTCTCCCTCCCCTTACAGTCTAAACAATTATTACAATAGGATTAATCCATTCAGAGGCCGCCACTGTTGCGATATTGACAGAGAGGTCTCGCGCCACCAGCCTCCAAACACATGTGTTAGATTAACATAATCTGTTCGAGCCTCTCTCAAGATCCTTGTTTAATTTCTCACTTGCTCCATTCATCTGTTTTATTAGTTTTAGAAGCTCAGGCAATAATGCCCATCACTCTTTATCAATGACCCACCATCTTTGATAATCAAAACCTCTTTACACATATAATACACACCATTTGATTGATATTGATTTTTTTTAAACATCATTTACAGATTACACATAATAATTATTTATAGGTCATCTGTTGGTATAAAATTTTGGGGTATTGTTACTTTCCTGGCGTAATTCACACAGTACTTTGAGGTAAGGACAAAACCTGTATATATATATATATATATATATATATATATATATATATATATTTGTCTGCAAGTTAATTTCCTATAAATGTTATTATATAAATCATTTCTTTATAATGAATATTAACCAAAATATTTGCGAATCATTTTAACTCGAAGTTTAAATATAAAATATTGTTTTCATTGAGCATTTACTGCATGGCGCATTTTCAGTGTGACGTTGTTTAAGATTTGGCGTTCTAAACTACATGTTTTTTTTTTTTCAACATGGCACTATTTATTTAACAGTTTCATTGACCCCCCCCCCTCCTATGTGGAACATGCTAAAAAGCCTGCATTAGCTGGAGCCTAAATGAATGTAAGACGATTCTATATGATACATGGAAAGGACATAGGATGGTCCAGGCAAAGGTAGTTTAATGTCATCTATACTAACTTGCGGAGGTTGGTCATACGTAAATGAAAAAGTCTGGTTGGGACCTTGTGGAATGGTCAAAAATGATTGTGGTAGAGACACAGGTCCGTCAAGGACTAGAATGCCTGGGAAGTAAGCTTATTTTTTTTTTTTTTAACAGGATACGCTTATATTTGTATGTATGTGTGAGTATTATACGTTGTCAAACGCAGGAACCATGAAATTAAAATTTGAATGATGGTTTTCTCACCTAGAAGCATCAGAAAGAATTTAGGACATATACTTCGAATAAGTTACCACAATTCCAGGCTTACTTACTTATGATGAAAATAGCTAATACTATCGTAAAGGAAATTTCATTGAAACATATGAATATCGAGAGGTTGACGGAATTGTAGAATATAGAATAGAATATATATTTATTTGTTAAAGATTTACATCTTGTACAAATTAAATAAACAAATAACAGTTCTGTCTTTTTAAATTAATAATTAAATCCAAGTTCTTGAGATAAACAATAATACGACAATAAAGAAAACAAAAAAAAGAAGCAATATAGTGTAAATAGTAAAATATAGTACATAAAGATAACTAAAAGCATTTTATAAATCCTATTCCATCTTAATATAACATTTAACTGGAGTGTGGTCCATCAGCACTTATAGATTCCAGAGTATTGCATGCTGACGTGATGAAGCAGTAAACCTTGTGTAGTTTTTCGAGGCTATCGATACTAAGTATCTCTTCAATTTTATGTACATCACTGACTGCTGAGGAAAGTGTTTGTAGATATTTATTTCTGCCTTCGATGAGCTTCTCACAGTAGAGAAGTATATGTGACAGGCTATTAGGGATGAACTGATTACAAAAAGTGCAAGGTTCCTGAGCTTTGAATGAGAAAGTTTTGTTCGTGATTGAAGTTTGGTGATGAAACGACCAAGCAGTATTGAGTTCTTCGTTAATACATTGCATTCATTGATGTTTAAATTGAACAGATTTTTAAAACCATCTATATTACAGAAAATGAGGTGAAGGGTTCGTTTGATGGTTTTTACTTTTGGACAGACATTAGAAAACACATCACATTTTGACCGAAGATGAGTTAACGTTTAGGATTCACTTATTGTACATTCATTAACAGATTCAAATCCATTCTTCAATGAAGAAATCGAGTTTTTGAAGTATTTATATTTATTTTTTACTATTTAGGAATCTTTTTAAGAACCATATACTTTTTACCTCTTTTTCAGATTTCAACGGAATTATCCTTTTTGACCATTCCTGAAAAGGCTTTGTCTAGTTTCCGCGTGTTTTCTGTACGCATCTCTCATAAAAGCGACTCGCAAATAGAAATTTCTTATTTAGGCCTGTTGTAATGCTTAGTTGAGTACCGCTCCATTTGATCGAAGTAACTAAGGGGGGGGGGGTTAGAGGGAAGAGATAATAAAAAAAAATTACGAATTTATCCTTACCTATTATAGATACCATATATTTGTATAGGACGTTTTTTGTTTTTCATAAAATGATTTATAAATTATGTACTCTGACATTTTTTTAGCTGATTTCTCCTAGGGGAAATCAGCTATTGAGGTTGGACTCATGATGGAATTTTCAAAATTTATATATATATATATATATATATATATATATATATATATATATCTGTGTGTGTGTGTGTGTGTGTGTGTGTGTGTGTGTGTGTCTGGGAACGCTCAAGCTGTCGTAATTTATGTTTGATCGTTACCAAACTTGATATTTAAACCTTCTTTCAGTTCGTTAATGGCTGAAATCAGACAGGGGGTAGGGGTGGGGGAATTTCAAAATTCTTAATATCTCCTCTCTTATGTGTCGGATCGAAAAGTTGTAAAAAACCAATCTTATTACAAATGTAATTTTCCGTAAATGTTGTTATGTACGTTTTTTCATTATCTTCATTGTATTTTAGTTTTTGGCCTTGAGTAAACTCCCACTCCTACTAATGTCATATTAAACAATAAGCTGTTATATTATGAAGCACATTATTCGAAGCCTAAATACCAAATATTGTTCTTATTGAACTTTTAAATTTTGAGATAATTTTAAATAATTGACGCACATGGGAAATCTGACGGACTTGGGACAGAGATATCGCATATTCTTTTCAAATAAAATATTTTTAAATGTAGTGCCGCAAATCACTATTTTATTTAATAGGAGTAGTATGAGGTCATTTGGTTACCACGTTAGATTTTATTGAACTGATTTTCTCATGCGTTTTTCTTGCGAGCTATATTAATTAGGGTTTCCTTTGAAGGCTGGTTATTGCTTGTTGCATTGTGAAAAACAAGCAAAAAAAATCCCAAGAAACCCCCAGAGATGGGTCTAAGGATCTGGATGAATGGGGTCGTAAAGCCCCGGGCGGGATGAGGTTGGGGTGATGCTGAGATCATGGCTATGATGCCTGGCTTCATCCTCGGATCAAGGATGTCCGACCTTCCAAATCCCTGACACCGCCTCTCAGCTCCATCCATGTTTACACTCACCAAGGATATAGCACCTCTCGTAGCCGAGGAAAGTCATCTACGGGCAGGTATCGAAATATATTATTTGGCCGTTACTCCTAGTCCTCAATGATGATACCTTGTGTACCACAGGAATTAAGAAGATTCACCAAAGCCTCCTTTCAATGTTAACCTATTTTACATTGACGATATCAAATTCATTCCAAATTTTGTTTGTATATATACTTTTAGACTCTCTGTCTCTCTCTCTCTCTCTCTCTCTCTCTCTCTCTCTCTCTCTCTCTCTCTCTCTCTCTCTCTCTCTCTCTCTCTCTCTGTCTCTCTGTCTCTCTGTCTCTCTCTCTCTCTCTCTCTCTCTCTCTCTCTCTCTCTCTCTCTCTCTCTCACTCACACACACACACACACACACACACACGCACAAATGGGGTCCTGCTCATCCTGGAGTTACTAGGATTGGTAGAACCACGTTCACTGCCAGATCAAAAATGACTAAAAGGGTGCTCCAGAGAACCCGACCTAATGAACAACAGTTCTAGACGGAACGAGTTGTACACCGGGTTTATGATTAAGAAGAGTCTCCGACTCAAAGGATAGTACTGTATCAATGACAGAGACAGCAGGAGATTCAGCTTTATATTGTTTATCTGTGAGCATGAATCTCGTGTGGATGCGAAATAAAAAGAGGAAGAATAATTTAATTCCCCTCTAGCAAAGAAGTCAAAGAAAGAAGACAATGCCAGTTTACGACGTCATCATGATATAAAGCTATATGAATGCTCAGAAAGGCATACCTGCGTATTCCAGAGATATCCGCAAAAGTAATGGTATACAAACTGTTTACCGTGCACAGGGATGTGAGGGGGTTGATCGCGTCTATGTTTTCTCGTAAGATGATTCACAACAGACAAAAATATGGATAAACATGGAGGATTTACCTCGAAACTGCATGGCATACTAAGCGTAGTCATTGGTTAGCTTTGCCGTATTTATACTTACAAAAGTCACGCCGAAGGTAATCTAAATGTGTTCAGGGTTAAAAGTATGATTCCGTTGACATCTGAAAAACCGAAACTCCGGGATTACAGTACGTCTTTTATTTCGTGCAGAGAAGTAAAAACATGGGTGCCCCAGTTTTATTAATCACACTTTTTGAGTCAGTCGTCGCTGTCTTTGTCATTTCTGAAAACATTTTTATATTAGTTCTTGATTGAACAGTTTGTTCAAATTTTCCAATATTCGCCCAAACAATTCAAATTGAGTGAATTTTACTTCAATCCTAAGGTCAATATTTCTACGTCAAGACTGCATCGTGACAATTTCCTTTATCATTCCTTTTAAAACTAAATGATTCATACTAGCTTTAGTTAAATCCTTATTAAGCTCGACTATACCGAGTGGAAGATCTCTCTCTCTCTCTTTCTCTCTCTCTCTCTCTCTCTCTCTCTCTCTCTCTCTCTCTCTCTCTCTCTCTCTCTCTCTCTCTCTCTCTCTCTCTCTCTCTCTCTCTCTCTTTATGCCTGGACTAATGAAATGAAATCTCCGGCAGCTTCCTCCCCCTCCGGAGAGGAAGACCCGAGCCACTTATTTTAAATAAATTAGTCCCCGTTGGTGGGCTTTAGTCTAAAGCCCTGGGAGCTTTAGTCCTTGCGGCCGGCTCGCCCCAAGTCAATTCGGGCCGTTTAAGAAAATTCGTGCGGGAGATCCTCGAACCGGGGTGGGATTTGGCGGGAAACCTGTCCGTCTGTTCCGCCATTAGTGGAAGTGGTTGGTCCTCCGCTCTTTCATTACTTTAACTCCTTCCCCCTCTCAACCCATCTCCTCCATCCCCACTTCGCCGCAGCCACCGCAGCCCTTATCCCGCTCGGATTAGGAAGACCGTTAATGACTCCGGTCATTACCTAGCCTTAAAGAATTGTTTTTAAGTGTCTTTTTCTTAGGAGTGGGAGGGGGGGGGTACAAAAGGTAATAACATTTAAATAAGTTATAAATTTCTCCCCGCAAACAATTACCTCTAATGACCCAAGAGTTTAAGTAAGACGGATAATTGATCTACGCCTTGAAATGTTCTTTTCTTCAGAATTCTTTTTGTAAAATCCCTACAGTCATCACTTATAACTGCAAATCCTAAATCCTCCACCTTTAAAATGGTAATAGCTATTAAGGAGTCTGCCCCACTTTCTTCCTAGTTTTCGAATATTTCTGTCCAATACAGTTACTGACTAAAATGATTAACAGACGTTAACGTATGTAAACCCATAATCGCTGTTGAGTGTTTTAAATATTTCATTCTGGAGACTTTTTCTTTAGATTAGCCAACATGTTAGGAAGGCACTTAATGTACAATCGCCAAGTGCGTAAATCATGCCTGGACTGTGTGAATTTTTATCTTGGTGGGTTCTTCCCTTAAATTTGGGAAGAACTTTCCATCGAAGCTAAAGACAGAGGTCGGACGACCCAACGGCTCCGTTAACATACAAATTAATTATAGCCGATCCTTATCCAAAACACTTTTTTAGCTTTAAAGGAATTCCTGATTTATTCTTTCATCCTATTGGCCTAATTGTCTTTATATTTCAGGCTTTTTGGAAAAAATACTTGGATTTTTAACATTTTTACGTTTTATGTGTTCAGGGTCTTCCATTTTTATTTCGTCTCTTGAGGAGCTTAATAAACGTTCACTACAACGAAATATTCTCATAGCGTAGAGCAACCTTCTACTATACTTAGAAGGCCTTATTGCAAGTCAGTTCAGGACTAAATAGCAGTTAGCAAGTGATTATTTCATTCTTATAAATTTTCTAATGTGGCATTGATAGTTCAGTTGACCGAAGTGAAGCGACATTGATGGTCAGTACTTGAATAGACGACCGCTGGGTTTGTACACCGACTCGCTACGAGAGCTAATGTCTTGCTGCTAGTTGAATAGCGGTAGTCTAATGAGTATGCCAGTCTGACAGCTCCTAGATTTGACGAAGGACTTTGTAAATTGTCAGCTTGTGATCTGACTACTGGCCCCACCAAAGCCCTTGGTATAATGAGTCTACAGGATACAACTCATTTCAGGTCTTCCTTGGTTAACGGGATTTGTACGACGAGTTGAGCTATCACTTCGTAAAACACTAACCCAAAAATCTCTCTCTGGGTGGCTAAGGACCTCTGATGTCTACAATGGATGCCGGGAAAACAAAAATAAATTGTTCTAATAATTAACATATTTTTCTAGAAGACTCATAAAGAAACATTGACTTCCTCTAACGTCGTCATCTTAAGTCTGAAGGACCACGTAAAATATCATTGATGAAGCTATCGTTCCCTACTAAATTAACGAAATGAATTTCGTTTTTAAACAGGACGCAAATGCTTTTATTTATCCTTCCAGGCATTATTGTTCCGTCCTGAAAGGATTTCTGTCTGGACCGCAAATATGCCTCATTTTGGTCGGGGTTTAAGAATATTTTGACTACACAGGCGCTGGTATGATGGTTGTATACAACATTATTTTCAGGCTTTGGGCATAATGTCTTTTAAGAGGCATGGAGTATATCTGAGCAAGACAGAATTTACTTTATAAAATGTATTTGATGAATTGAGTGGCTATGACGGAAGAAGGAATGCCTTGACGCGCCTGAAGGGCACGATACAAATCGGGATTCAGGCCTGTTCCCAACGAAAACGTAAGAATGGAATTATGCAAAATGTATAAGGGCTTTGGTGTATTAGCGAATATAAAGCGAGGCTCCGGCTACTTGGTATTCGAGCGGTTAATGCAGGCCCCGCTTAGATATAACGTATTCGAGTACATGCTCCCCGCTGTCTCCCTCGCCCCTTTCTTCATTCTCTCTCCTCCCTCCCCAACTTCTGCCTCCCTCATATCTCTCCCATTATCTTCTCTCCTCCAGCCATCCTATCTTTTTCAGTTACTTTTACAAGTGTTTTTATCCAATTGTCTTACATATCTGAGTCTCTTATTGCCTGCTGATTTCCTTTATAGCATTTCTACTTTTATTTGCAACATGCCTTTTCCTGTTACTTTTGATTGGGTGAATACTAATCCTCTGATAAGAACAGTATACGTCCTTAATTAGCGTAGCGGCTGGAGATGTAACTGTGTTTGAGGCATTTGATTCCAAGGACCGTTACTCAAACCTTTAGATGCTCAGTACTACACAACACAAACACACACAAAAAGAACAAGTTGAAGAAAATAGTCCATACCATGCAGATCCATCGACTAATTTCTAAGTTTTAAAAGCAGCTGGTTCCCACAAACAAGATAGGTCCTTACCTAATTGTTTACATAGTCGGAACAAGTAATTTGCAACACTACAAGAAAACTTCCTTCCTTGGATTGTAGGATTAATTCATGGGCTGAAGTCATGGGTGTAACAACTTTATGAAGGAGGTTCAGAAAAAAAAGTAAAAAAGTTTGCCAAGCTGGAGCCCAAGAAGACAGTTTATTAGCTAAACAAAGTTGAACCGAACGAAATCAGTGTATTGGCAGTAACAATGTCTAACAAACTTTATTTGTAGTTTTTTGTAGGATAAGAGTGCTGACCTATTACGATAACTTGGTAGGAGTTGGTGAATTTCAGAATAAATGAACCAGTTGCTCCCAGCATTCTACACCATTTGGGATGATCTTACTGCTATTCCAGCCAATGAATAAAGAATTCCAGCCATGCAGCTGAAAAAGACCAGATGTTTAAGAGCCAAAAATTTGTACCTGACTCCAGGGGGAAGTATCTCCATTAAGAATAGGAATACTCAAAATGTGAGAATTTATGTAATGCGCTACTCCTTCTTTTATGAAGGTGCTTATGATTCACCAATTTCTTCTGTTTCAACCCTTAAAAAAAAGTAAATAGCTATAGTGCAAATATTTAGTACAAATTGTATGTCTTTTAATGTAAACAATAAGTGGTTTGATTTCATTAGAAAGACTTCATGCCTGAACGGCTTATTCTGTTTCTTATAAATATGTTACAGGATCTTTGGAGGTGGAAATCCATCAACCCTAATGACAGTTTACCGTTCCTACTTTATACTCAAAAACCCAATTTTATTATCACAATTTTCCTCTGATTCCACTCCCTCCTCTACACATTAATCACTCGTTGATTTCTATTTTTCTCTTCAAGTTTTTCAGTATTGAGAATTTAAGAAATAAATAAAGTCAGATACT